>CABHPQ010170431.1:0-15554 GCA_902168405.1 Peromyscus aztecus
CACACACACACACACACACACACACACACACACACTGCTCACAATAAGACTTACTAGAAGATTTTAATGAGAACTCTGAGCACACAGTAAAGACACTTACTTCCATGAATGACTTGAAAGTATAAAGCTTAGATGTTAATGAACTGACATCTATTATTCAGCAGTTCAATTCTACAAACATTTACTGTGCACAGTACAAGGCGACGAGGTGGGTGTAATGAGGTATTAAAGAACATGTAAAACATGAGCCTGGAGGAGGGAAATACCTGGCATCTGAGATAAAGCGTATAGAAAGGTAACTGCCTAGAAAGGCGGGGTGGTAATGCGGGGAAAGATACAGACACAAGCCCAGACACAGAGGCCAGAACAGTCATAGTCAGCTGAGAGTTAGACAGAGACTTTACACAGGAGTGAGCATCTGAGCTGACTCTCAGAGGCTGGGAAAGCTGGGTGTGGCTTGGGGGTTAGGGAAGTATTCTACAGGAAGAGGACTGCATGATTAAATGCACAGAACTGTGAATATATCAGTTTTGTGAAAGCTGGGGATGGCTTGCCTGAGAGGAGTTATGTTTGTTTATAGTGGAAAGAAACAAGCACTTGAAGTTCAAAATGGTCTAGAGCTTATTGCTAAAAGTTAAAAAAAATAGTCTTTAAGTATCTTGGTCACAGATTTCAAGTCTTCTAGTTCTCAGGCCTAGCTCAGAGATTTGTCTACAGTAGATCTAAAGTGTTTTCAATGAGTATTCTAGATTCTTCTGATATGTGATCCACAGGTCACCCTTTAAGACACATGCAAATGAGGTTTTTAGAAAAGAAAACAATCTTTAGGATTTAGACTTTATTTTTTAGGTAATAAAATGTTTGCATTCTTTTGCTTAACAAAATTTTGTTTATCTTTAGAAGCTCTGGCTATGTGGATTCATTTATGGCATTAGATACTTTTTATAATATGGACACAGATAATAAACTCATAATGTTATGCTGATAAAAATTTAACCCCAGAAACACACACAGGCACACAAACAGACCCATGCAAACAGGTTCAGAATACCAAATTCAAGAAATCTCTGTTCTACTAAAAACAGTGCTAAGAAAATAGTTTGTGCAAGCCCAAGAATTCTGTGATTTGAAGTGTTGGTATATTCAGAGGCAGCTGAGATACCAAATGTTCCGCACATTGGCAGGTCTGGGTATAAGGCAAATTTAAATAAGAGATGAACTATGCTATGGGGTACTAAGGAGAGGTTGGATGTAATCTGACCTATCAGTGTGGACTTGAAAAGGGGTGTGTTCACGTTCACATACATCATGCTGCTTATAATAATTAAATGTATAAAAACCTTAGGAACATTTTCATGAAGGCTAATGTCTCTCTTTACCCCTTTACAACTCATTTTTCTTCTAAGCTTTTTCACGGTGCCTAGAATCCTGCCGTAGGAATCACATTTTTGATTTTTTTGACAGCATTGCCACATTTCCATCCGTTTGGTGTTTCTTAATTTCAAAGTCTGCATTTTGACAGCTCAGCCCTGTTGATTAATGCCTTCCAGGAACCCCTGCATGGCCTGCCTGTTAGTGATCTAATTTTGTGCTGGAATGCCTGGGCTGGTATGTTGAACCGATTCACCACCCAGGTGGCTACATTTGGACTAAATGAGCTGTGAAGGGTTTCATCTTTGCCCATCACAGTCTTCTTTAGCAGAGCCCCACAGTACGCAGCCACTGCTTCGACATGATTTGTCACAACCCATCAATAGAAAATAAATTATTGCCATTCTCACTTGTCAATGGGTTTGTCTTCACTTCAGCTGGCCTAATGATTGGAAGCTCAAAGGGAACATTTCCCATCTTTGTGGAACGTGATTATGGCCGAACGGACTGTTCCCCTATGCATCTTGGCCACTAAAAACACATAGGGAAAGCAAATTAATTGGCTGTTTTGCGCCAGTGATTAGAACATTACACTTGAAGTCTGCAGAAACTGATATTAGGCAAGCAAGATTAGGTCGGTTCTGACTTTTATTTGCTTAGTGCAACATGATTAGCAAGCGCTTCACTCAAGGCTCTGGCACTTGCCGCCGCAGAAGCAAATCTTCACAACATAATGATGCTGCAGAGCGTTAAGCTGATAAGCATGTTCTAAGTGGAAGAAATCAAAAATCTCTTTGGGAAGGAAGAAAATGAGGAGATGTAACAGAGAACTCATCAAATGGCTTTAGAGTCATTCTTATATCTGGCACTTTTGAAAATTACATGCCTAGGAAACTCATTCTGCAAGCTATATTTTCAGAATGTAGAGGCGGCAATTGTGCTCGTTCATGAGACAAAGAATAAAAGGACCCAAGAAGCAACAGGAAGTAGAATGTGGCACCTTTCAATGAACTAACTAAAAATAAGCTTGTGTTAGACTCAAAAAACTTCCTCTTTAAAAACAAAACACAGAGAGAGCGATGGAAGCAGAGATGCAGTGGCAGGGCATCAACCCAGACCATAATCACATTCAGAGATGCCGAGATCAAAGAGGAAACTGTATTAAAAAATTAAGCCTAGGTACAGATTTGAATTTCCTTGTTAACAGCTTTGCCTGGAGTTGAATGACAAGAGGCTTTATCTAACAGAATAATAAATATAGATGGAACGTACAAGTGGAAAAATGCCTGACACTTTGAGGATTAAACAGGGTCATGTTTTAGATTTTGGCCGTGTCTCCCAAACTGAGGCATTTTTTTTAAATCAATGCATCTTCTTGTCTATTCTCACCTAGAAAAAGGACAGGAAATAATATTGATAATGAACTATAAAGTTTGAATTTATGGCTTCCATTCTCTCTGGTCTTTGTGGATTTTTTTATGTTGTCTATTCTTTTGCCCAGATATGCCTGATAGCATGACTGAACATCAAAGTACAGTACGGTTTAGAACCACCGTGTGCACAGTCACGTGTTCATTTGACGTAGGCGTGACTTCGCCTTTGCCACAGACAGTGGCCCCTGTGGTCTAAAATCACGAGAAAGCTCTGCTTCAGACCGCGGCAAACGTACGGAATCTTCTCTCCATGTCGGAGGAATTTCGGCTTACTAGATCCTTTATAGTTCTCTTCCTCTTTAATACTTTTCCGTTCTGTACTAATTTTTCCATTTAGAAGACTAAGGCTCTTAGCTCCCCAACCCCTAAGTCATTTGTTGGCTTCTGAATTAAACTTTTCTCATGGCTAGTTCATCTGTCACATGGCTAGTGGTCTGCTCAAGGAATCCTAGTCTACCCAAGGCTTGACTTCTCTCATCCTTTACTCTGTTACAGCACACTGGGCATTCTGTTTTCCCTTCTACCACATCTTTTCCTTGGAAGATCAAAGCAAAACCCAACTCCTTTATTTTGTGTATTGAGTCCTACATCAACTAACTCACTTTTTTTCATCTTCCCATTTTGTCTCATTTTATTCTTAGTTTGCAAACACACTCAGCACCGATGTCATCTGCTCACATTTGACCCACATGACACATTTATCATTCTCTTTTACTGATGGATCACATTTTCTTATAAGCATGTCCTTAACCAGGTTCTGAGATGTGACTAGATATCTTGTGCACACCCAGACAAGAATTGGTGCCTTTTGAAACTATATGTCCATATCAGAATAAACCCTAAGAAGTCACATGAAAGACTGAATGTTACATAAATAAATTTACAACATTATTTTGCATTAACACTTTTACTAGTTAATTACTATCTTAAATTATGTGCTTTATTAAATAATTGTTGTTTATACTAAAACATTTATGTGAGATTTGAATGTATTTATGATGCTTTATAATTATTCTATAGTAAAGATTTATACAATATATATTATTCATATCTGGACAAATAGAACTTTTAAATGTGAAGTAATCTTGATTCCTGAAACTTCTCACAGTTGGATAAAAACTAATTCTTCAAAGTCAAATTGAAAATTCTTGTCTTACTTATATATCACTCACAATCAGAATTATAAAAGTGTTCAATGTCCAGACTGAGAACAATGCCTTACAAAAATGACTGTATCAGAGCTTTATAATATACATTGCTTATTGGCACTGTGAGCAACAGGAGCCTCACATTTACATTTCTAATCCCTCGGGGCCTCTGCAGGGTGGCCAAGGGTTGATGCTGTGCACACCATTTGGGTAACAGCTAAAGAGCCTCAATGTAGAAGGAGGCACTTGCTGCTGCAGTAGTGCAGAGCCAGAAGTTAGAAGTTGGTCAGGTAACTCTGGAAAGCAAGACACACAGGAGAGATGGTGAAGGAAATGCACCTGTTTTGCTGGAAGTGAAAAAGCACATTGTTTCCCCAGCAGACCAGCCCCACCTTTCCCTGAAGGGAACTGTTTTTTCCATTATCCTATTAGAGAAACAAATTTGCTTTCTACCCCGAGGAAGTCACTCCCTCTATCTTACAAGGCTGTTTGCTAGGCAATTATCCTTGAAAAGGTAATTTGGGACAGAAGCTATCACAAGATACATAGAAGCACCATGAAAAACTATCACCTTCATAAAAATTTTAAATATTAATAGCAATTATTTTGAGTATTCCTATGGCCTAGATTATTGTGTGAAATATATGTGTATGTTATTAATTCTATAAATGGTTCTATGAGATACATACTCTTATTCCTATTTCGTATATAAGAAAAATGAGACCTTAACTAAAGAGATACAACCTTCCTGGAAGTTTCACAGGCACTCTCTGCAAAAGGCTCATCCCCCAGTGTGTATATCTTCATCATAAATATGTGAGGGCCTCACTTGAGTTCAGACAAAGAAAAGTCATCCATGCACGTTGAATTATATACATGAAATGTAAGGCATGTTTAAGGGGACAGTAATCTAAGACAAAGTATTTAAGTGAATATTAAATTGCCTCTATATTTCTATTTATCAATGAAATACAACCGCTAAATCACTAAAATAGCTTTCCATATTGATTTATTTTGTGTCTATGGGAGAGTAGCATGCATGCTATGTTGCATGTATGGATGTCAGAAGATAGCCTGTGGGAGTCGTTTCTCTCCTCCCTCGTGAGTTTCAGGGGTTGAATTCAGATCATCGGGCCTGATGGCAAGTGTCTTCAACCACGGAACCATCTTCCTGCTCCAGTCCAACAGTTTCAAAGACCAATAGAAAAGGAGTGAGAATTTTGTGGTTCAAATTGACAAAAAGCATCTGGTGAAAGCATGCTGAGATGCCAAGGAAGGAGAAGGAAAAGGATGATCCAAAGTGCCAATCAACGAGAGAAAAGGATAGAGAGGAAGAGAAGTCCGAAGTCACTGAAGAACAGAAACGAATGAAAGCAGTACGAAAAATATGTCAAATGTGACTTCAGCAAACATATTTGCCAGACACATTCTATACAAACCGCAGGAGAGTTGGAGGCGTGCATCATTTCAATGCAAAGACAAGGCTGCCCATGGGGATGGAGGGCAGGACAGAACACAGGGTTGCCTTTAGACTTATGGTGAGGATTGTGGACAGTAAAATATTTTTTAATAGCCAAATCAAAATGCTAACAAAGAATATAGAGAAATGCTTTCTGTTTACAACTAAACACAAGATGAAAATGGAAAGCAAGACTTATGAATTCAAATCCCCTATTTTCATTTATTGCTGATCTCATTTAACTATTGGCCAATGTGTTGGGCTGAGTGTGAATGACCCTCATAGACTCATATATCTGAATGCTTGGTCCCTCACCAGTGGACTGTTTTGGGAATAATTAGGAGCTGTGGAAGAGGTAGAAAAGCTTACTTGAGGTAAGCTTTGACCAAACACAGTCTCTCTCTCTCTCTCTCTCTCTCTCTCTCTCTCTCTCTCTCTCTCTCTCTTGCTGTGGATCCCAGCTCCTGCTCCAGCACCATGCCTGCTGGCCTGCTGCCATACTCCCTGCCATGAGGTTATAGACTCACCCTCTGAAACTTTAAGCAAGCCCCCAGTTAAATGCTTTCTTTGGTAAGTGGCCTTGGTCATGGAGTCTCTTCATAACAATAGAAAGTAACTCAAGACTTTCTGTTACCTTGTTTCCTATTCCCCAGATAAGTCTTTCTGGAAGCCATTTCTATTTGATTTCTATACCCTGGGTATTGCTTCCTTAGTTCTCTTCTGTGGGTCTCTGACTTATCTTCTATTACTGTCTTAACTCCCTTTCTTTCCCAATACTTTTTTGAAGAGGGTGAGCTTTGTTGTCCAACATGTTTTCTCATGGCTACGGTAATGCATTTGGCCCAACTACCCTGACCAAGATTTGGTCAGAAAAGTCTTCCCTGACATTCTCCTCCAGGGCTGCTGTGGAATTTCTTCTGCTGGTTGTTGTTTCCCCTGGTAGGTTCTTCATCTACCTCAGCCCTCTTTTCCTGCCTCTGCAAATCTTCCCTGGCCATCTTTCACCACTTCCCTTCACTTAACCCTTGAAGCATCCCCAAGGACTCTCCCACTCTTGACCTCCATAGTGAGTCCTCCATTTGTATTTCCAACATGAGACACTTTTACCAAGATGAACTCCTGTCACCTTGAGTCAATGTCCAATCTATCTCATTGCTTCCTATTTCCAGCTCTTCCACTGTGATTTTTATCACATTTAGGGAAAGCAAAACTAACATCAGAAAAGGGCTCTCTCAATATCACCTTCACATTATCCTGTCAGCTTATAATACAGACAAGCTGCTTCATTTAACCGTTAAGCAAGTATTGCTGGATCTCTCCACATGTACAGAGCAGAGAGCAGGAAAGAACATAGTAAAAGCAATGCATAGGAAGACCACTGTGGAAGTACATAGAAATAATTTAGGCCTATCTCAAATGAATCCCATCTAAGCTGTGAGGGTCATAAGGTGAATCAGAAGAATACCTATCAAAGATATGTTGAGAGAATGGTTGGGAGGAGCCTGCTCCATTCAGCTGGATTGGAAGGTAAATTTAGTTGCTGTTATTTAGATTTGTGTACTTGGATTTTAACTTTGGTACAGATAAATAAATTGATTCACTTGTGGTAGCTACCCTTTCCCTACTCCCTGTCAAGAGTCCCCAAGTTCCTTTTCACTCCAGAGGGCTTGGTCTACACTGAGAAGATTAATCAACACTATGGGGCTAGTATTTGGGGAAGAGGGCTATTCTTCTTCATCTTCTCACTTCCCCTACACAGAAAAGATGCATGAGAAGAATCTCTAAGATCTTCTCAATGTGACAGCATTAGGCTACATAGGCCATGGGAATAGCTGGTTCATTTTTTATACATTGCTAATCCTCTGATATTGCCCTTTATTTGGTGATAATTTAGGAGGACTGAAAAGCAGAGACAGATAAAATTAAAATCCATATTTTAATTCTCTAGTTGCCAAATTTCCATGAATCTATGTTAATTAAATAACTCAAATCGGCTCTCATTTACACATTTACTCCTTAATTATTGTGATTATCTTCACTTTAAAATTCTGCATTAACTGGAAATGAGCCCCATAAAACAAAAAAATATTATGACATATCCATGTTGACACAAGAGGAAAATATGAACATTTCAAAGGATATTTTTCCTCTTTTACTATATATACACAAAGGAGTGGAGTATGCAGCAATTATTTAAACATTCCAAGCTAAAGTATCTCGATCTCTGACCAAAACATTCCAAACTTATTCACATATTTTAATTCTCTACTTTATTTGGTGAGTGCAGATGCAGTTTCATATAACTGTACATCATTTTTATTGTCTTAAAAATGTTATATATATGACATAAGAAAGGAACCTGGAAAGAATAAAGGGATTAACTATTTAAAAATATACATTCTCAGTGGTGTCAAATATTGCTTCCATTACAGGTGAGTAGAGGTTTACCAAGGAGGAAGCATGATGGCCACAGTGAGCCACTGTTGCCACAGAAAAGAAATAAGTGAAAGAAATACTGATGTGGTAATACTACCTACCCTCATATACTAACCCTGCTACACAGGCATGCCTTTTAAAATGGAAATATTGATACCTTCTTCTCAGCACTTCATGGAACATTTTACAAAACTGACCACAAAGCTGGTCACAGAGAAAGCATCATCAGATACAAGGAAATTGAAATAATCACATGTATTGTATCAGACCACCATGGATTAAAGCTAGATTTCAACAACAACAACAACAACAGAAACAACAGAAAGACTACAAATTCATGGAAACTGAACAATTCTCTGCTGAATGACCACTGAATCAAGGCAGAAATAAAGAGAGAAATTAATGATTTCCTAGAATTCAATGAAAATGAATGCACAACATACCCAAACTTATGGGACACAATGAAAGCAGTGCTAAAAGGAAAGTTCATAATACTAAGTTGCTGTGGATATCACATTTTGTTTTGTTATATGTAATTTTACTGTGTTAAAGTTAAAACCTTCCCTTTTGAAAAAAAAGAAAAGGGGAAGTGCTGTGGATATCGCTCTGTATTCTGTGAATGTGTCGCTCTGAGTGGTTGATAAATAAAATGCTGATCGGGCAGTAGCCAGGCAGGAAGTATAGGTGGGATAAACAGACAAGGAGAATTCTGGGAAGAGAAAGTCTGAGTCAGGAGTCGCCAGCCAGACACAGAGGAAGCAAGATGTGAAGGCAAAACTGAGTAAAGGTACCAAGCCACATGGCTAAACATAAATAAGAATTATGGGTTAATTTAAATGTAAGAGCTAGTCAGTAATAAGCTTGAGCTAATGGCCATACAGTTTGTAAATAATATTAGCCTGTGTGTGTTTTTACTTGGGTCTGAGTGGCTGCGGGACTGGCGGGTGAGAGAGATTTGTCCGGCAGGCTAGGGCACAGGAAATCTTCTAGCTACACTAAGTGACTTCATGAAGACTTTGGAATGATCACATACTAGCAACATAACAGCACATCTGAAAGCTCTAGAACAAAAGGAAGCAAACACACTGAAGAGGAGTAGACAGCAGGAAATAATCAAACTGAGGCTGGAATCAAGAAAATAGACACAAAGAGAACAATGCAAAGAATCAAAGAAACAAAGAGTTGGTTCTTGGAGAAAATAAACAAGATAAACAAACCCTTATCAAAACTAATTAGAAGACAGAGAAAGAATATCCAAATTAACAAAATCAGAAACAAAAAGGGACATAACAACAGACACAGAGGAAATCCAAAGAATCTTTAGGTCACATTCAAAAACATTGACCTCCAAAAATTTGAAAACCTAAGAGAAATGAACAATTTTCTTGATATATACCATTTACCAAAGTTAAATCAAGATCAAATCAACAACTAAACCAGTCGTATAGTCCCTAAGGAAATAGAAGCATCCTTTAAAAGTCTACCAACCATGCCATGTGTGGTGGCATATGTCTTTAATCCCAGCACTCAGGAGGCAGAGGCAGGTAGGTCTCTGTGAGTTCGAGACCAACATAGTCTGCAAAGTGAGTTCCAGGATAGCCATAGCTGTTATACAAAAAACCCTTGAAAAAAAAAGTCCCCCAACCAAAAAAGTCCAGGGCCAGATGGTTTCAATGCAGAATTCTACCAGTCTTTCAAACAGGAGCTAATCCCAATACTCCTGAAATTATTTCACAAACTAGAAACAGAAGGCACATTGCCAAATTCATTTTATGAAGCCACAACCATCCTGATACCCAAAACACACAAAGAATCAACAAAGAAAGAGAATTATAGATCAATTTCCTTCATGAACACTGTTACAAAATACTCAATAAAATACTGCAAACCAAATTCAAGAACACTTCAAAAAGATCATCCACCATGATCAGGTAGGCTTCATCCCAGAGATTCAGAGATGGTTCAATATAAGAAAATCAGTAAATATAATCCACCACATAAGGAAACTGAAAGAAAAAAAATCACATGATCATCTCATTAGATACTGAAACAGTCTTGACAAAAATCCAACATCTCTTCATGATAAATATCTTGGAGAGATCAGGGATACGGGGACATACCTAAACATAATAAAGGCAATTTACAGCAAGCCTATAGCCAACATCAACTTAAATGGAGAGAAACTCAAAGAAATTCTACTAAAGTCAGGAACAAAACAAGGTTGTCCACTCTCTCCATATCTATTCAATATAGTACTTGAAGTTCTAGCTAGAGCAAAAAGACAAGTAAAGGAGATCAAGGGGATATAAATTGGAAGGAGGAAGTCAAAGTATCATTATTTGTGGATGATATGATAGTACTCCAAGAATTCTACCAGGGAACTCCTACACTTCCTTCAGAGAAGTAGCTCGATACAAGATTAACTAAAAAATCACTAGCCATCTTATATACAAAGGATAAATGGGCTGAGAAAGAAATCAGGGAAACAATACCCTTCACAATAGCCACAAATAATACAAAATATCTTGTGGTAACTCTAACCAAGCAAGTGGAAAACCTGTATGGCAAGAACTTCAAGTCTTCGAAGAAAGAAATTAGAGAAGATATCAGAATATGGAAAGATCCCCCATGCTCATGGATCACTAGGAATAACATAGTAAAAATGTCCATCTTATCAAAAGCAATCTGCAGATTCAATGCAATCTCCATTAAAATCCCAACACAATCTTTATAGACTTTGAAGAACAATACTCAACCTCATATGGAAAACAAAAAACTGAAGATAGCTAAGACAATCCTGTACAATAAGAGAACTTTTGAGGTTTCACCATCCTTGATTTCAAGCTCTACTACAGAGTTATAGTAATAAAAACAACATGGTATTGACATTAAAAACAGACAGGTAGGTCAATAGAATCAAATTGAAGACCCAGATGTAAATCCACACACCTATGGACACCTGGTTTTTTATTAAGAAGCCAGAATTACACAATGGGAAAAAATGAAGTATCTTCAAGAAATAGCAAGTAGAAGAATGCAAATATATCCATATCTACCACCCTACACAAAAGTCAAGTCCAAGTGGATAAAAGACCTCAACATAAAATGAGATACACTGATCCTGACAGAAGAGAAAATGAGAAGTAGCCTTGAATGCACTGGCACAGGACAACTTCCTGAATAGCACAGGTATTAACATAGACAATTAATAAATGGGACCTCTTGAAACTGAAAAGCTTCTGTAAGGCACTGTCAATAAGACAAAATGGAAGCCTACAGGATGGGAAAAGATTTTCACCAACTCCATATCTGATAGAGGTTTAATTTCCAATATACATAAAGAATTAAAGAAACTAGACATAAAAAAATCAAATTAAAAATGGAGTACAAATCTAAACAGAGAATTCTCAACAGAGGCATTTCAAATGACCGAGAAGCACTTAAAGAAATATTCAACATCCTTATCCATCAGGGAAATGCAAATCCAAACAACTCTGAGATTACCTTTTTTTTTTTCTTTTTTTTTTTTTTTTTTTGTTTTTTTTGAGACAGGGTTTCTCTGTGTAGCTTTGCACCTCTCCTGGAGCTCACTTGGTAGCCCAGGCTGGCCTCGAACTCACAGAGATCCGCCTGGCTCTGCCTCCCGAGTGCTGGGATTAAAGGCGTGCGCCACCACCGCCCGGCTGAGATTACCTTTTATACCTGTCAGAATGGCTAAGATACAAAACACAAGTGACAGCTCATGATGGAGAGGATGTGGAACAAGGGGAAAACTCTTCCATTGCTGGTAGGAGTGCAAATTTGTACAACCACTTTGGAAATCAATATGGTGGTTTCTCAGAAAATTGGGAATCGATATACCTCAAGATCCAGCTATACCACTCCTGAGCATATACTCAAAAGATGCTCAATCATACGTCAAGGACACTTGCTCAAGAATGTTCATAGCAGCTTTTTTCATAATAGCCAGAAAGTGGAAACAACCTAGATGTCCTTGTGCACGTGCATGTATGTGTGTGTTCTTTAGAGGGTTAAACATATATATTATGGAGATTTAATGTGGTGGAATTAGACTGTAACAATACATTTGCAGTATACATTATACTAAAGGTGTTCTATGAACTGTAAGGCCAAACACATGCATGCACACAAACATACATAGAAGCACACATTCATGCACACAAAGGTGAGAGTAGTACAAACTTCGCATTGTTGCATATTCCTTTTTTGAGTTTTAGAGAGAAGTTTTTTTTTTAATATAGATTTATAGCTGGAAGACTAAAAGGGAGATGTAGAACCACGTTATCTGAGTTGGGCATGGACGTCAGCCACAAGAAAGATAAGCAGCCACGTGGCAGGAAGGGAACTTTAGAGAAAGAAGGAAAGAATGCATGGTGGTCAGATAAGATCCAGGGAGTTATTTCAACTTTCTTGTAGCTGTTGATACTTGCTTTGTGTCTGAGTATGTGGTCAATTCTGAATAAAGTTCCAAGAAGTGCAGAGAAGAAAGTATATTCTTTTGTCTTTGGGTGAAATGTTCTGTAAATATCTGTTAGGTCCATTTGATTTATAATATCAGTTAGCTCTATCATTTCTCTGTGTAGTTTTTGTCTAGATGATCTGTCCATTGGTGAGAGTGGGGTGTTGAAGTCTCCCACTATCAGTGTGAAGGTCAATATGAGATTCAATCTCTAAATGTTTCATTTATAAACTTGAGTGCCTTTGTTATGTAAGGGTAATGGTGGCACAGACCTTGTAGGAGTAGTCAACCAATGTCTGATTTGACTTAAGGCCCACTCCATGAGACAGAACCCATACATGACACTGCTTGCGTAACCAAGAGCCAGAAGCTAGATACCCTAGAGACCTAGGGTGAAACCCAATACTACTGGCCTAAAAAAGTACCAATAAAATGGCTCCTAATGATAATCTGCTATACTCATAGATCAGTGCCTATCTAGTCATCATCAGAGAAGCTTCCTTCTGTAGCAGATGAGAACAGATGCAGAGACCCACAATCAGACATGCAGAGAAAGAGTCCAAATGGAATGTCTCCATCAAATCTCTCCTCTGTGAGCTCAGGGAATCCTATCACAGAGGAGGCAGAAATTATATAAGAACCAGAGGGGATGGAGAACAAGGCCCTCTGAATCAACTAAGCAAGGCACATATGAACTCACTGAGACTGAAGAAGCAAGCATGGCTTACATGGGTCTGCATCAGGTCATTTATATAGAGTATAGCTTTCAGCCTAGTATATTTATGAGACTCCTGAGTATAAGAATGACTGGGTCTCTGATTCTTGTGCCTGCTCTTGGGGCTCTTTTCCATCTGTTGGGTTGCCTTGTCCAGCCTTCATGTGATTTTTTTGCTTTATCTTATTATATTTTATTTTGTAATGCTTGGTTATTATCTCTTAGCAGCCTGTTCTCTTCTCACGAGAGACAGAAAATGAGTGGATATGGAAGGAGAGAAGGTAGGGAGGACCTGGGATGAGTAGATGGAGGGGAAACTAAAATCAACATATATTGCAAGAGGAAAGAATCTATTTTCAATAAAATGGAAAAAATGAAAAAAGTCACATTAAGAATAAATGATTATTAAGGAATCGATGCTCTATCACTTATACCAAGACTCCAGGGAACATCATGGAAAAGGCCAAAAAATTGTAAGATCCAGAAGATGGGGGGAATGTGCTATATGACACACTGCCATCCAGTTATGGCACAACTGCAATCATGGATAGATAACAGCAACCAATAGATACTTGTAAAGGCTGTGCCCCTCAACATTTTATCATAGGCAGAGGAAGTGTCTAAGGACCTACCACTTCCTAGGAGCTCATTACTGTGAATGGTTGCTGTAGGATTTGTTGTCAAATATTTGCACACTATGTGAAGATATATTGCTGTAATTGGTTTAATAAAGAGCTAAGTGGCCAATAGCTAGACAGGAGGTATAAGCATAATTTCCAGGGAAAGAAAGGAAGAGGAGGAAGATCTATGTACATAGGAGATGCCAGGAGACATGGAGAAGAAACAGGAGGTGTAGGATGGAAGTGAGGTAATGCCATGTGATAGAATGTCGATTAATATATTATGGGCTAAGCTATAAGAGGTAGTGGGACAAGCCTAAGCTTAAGCCAAGCTTTCGTAATTAACAACAAGTCTCCATGTCATTATTTATGAGCTGGTGTCCCAAAGGAAAGTCCAATTACAAAGATTCAGTGTCTTTTCATCACTGGCACGACCCCTGAAATCATGCTGCTGATGAAGTCGGGAAGAAGTTCAGAGAGAAAGGAAAGGGGACAACACAGGTAATGAGGAGTGTATATAATCACAAAAAATTATATGTATGTATACAATTCAAAATATTACAGTTTCATCAATTTTTATAAAATATGTTTCTCACTGAAAAATCTCAGCCTCTGTGTTTCCATTTATACAGAATTCTAGAAAATGAAAAATAATCTATAATCACAGATCAGTGACTTCCTGGGATCAGCTGAGAACAATGGAGAGTCTATGAATATAGAACTTGACATTCATATCTGTGAAAATAAACTTAATCCTGTTTACAAGAAAGAAAGAAGGAAAGAAAAAAAGAAAGGAAACCAAAGCACCAGAGAAAGCACATTTAGGCTTGGGTCAGCATCCATAAGACAAAGAGAGAGGCACAAGTAGGAACACCTCACTGAGCATGTCAGCCATTGCTAAATATTCTTCTAACTCTTGGGTATGCTGCAGAGTTCCATAGAATCATGAGTGCGCTCAATGTAGCAAAATGAAAGCACACTGATGTATGCTATGTCTGGTGATAAAAGCATTGCGTGACCAAATAACAGTAAAACAGACAGAGATTTCCTTGAAACGGGATTTTCCTAGTAATCCCAAAGTTAACGCATGAAGGATCTGCAACAGAACCCATAAAACAATATTCCTGTCAGTATCACATTAAAAAATAGGATTGGAATAGAAATAAAAGTCCTTAAAAAGGACCAGAATGAATGTTTCTGGAAACTCAATCGTTTTTTACTTTATGAAACTCAAACACCTTCTGACTGGATCATGCTCTCCCTCTATGCCTTGAATATCTTTGCTTCTATCTTCTCCTGCTTCCCACTTCTCTATCTAGATCATGTTGTGACCATTCTTGTTTGGGAAAACTGAGGAAGACTCCAAAGTTCTCTCCTTCCAACAGCACTGGAGGATAGGTCCACAACCACAATCCCCACTGTAATCCTTAAAGACCTTAAGAAATGGGGTGTTTTGTGACCGGCTGCATGTTCTGCTGAACTAGGCTTTTAAGGATTATTTCTGTGAAGTCAGACAGCCAAAACATGCATCATGACCCTCAATGTCCAAGATAAGAGGTCCCTCGCCAAGGAAAATGCAGAATCTACCTGTTTGAGCTCCCCTTACCACAAGGTCAAAATAAGGAGCACTCTGAAATCAAGAAGGCACTGGGGACAGGGAGAAGAAAGCTTTACAGCCTCTACTGGTTTTCCGTCAGGATGCAAGACTCACTCTGGACCAAGAGGCCTGGCTGCCTGCGCTGTCCAGATTTTAGGTTCTAGAAAATCTAGTCTGGAGAATGAGGCATTTAGGTCCTTAATCTCTGGTAAGTTCTTCCCATTTCTTAAAATACACACACACACAGCTGCCTTGAGGGTTTGTGGCCTCCCCCTCCCCAAACACACACACAGGT
>CABHPQ010170431.1:15564-69156 GCA_902168405.1 Peromyscus aztecus
GGCCTCCCCCTCCCCAAACACACACACAGGTGCCTTGAGAGTTTGTGGTCTCCCCCTAACATACCCCCAGGGGCCTTGGGGGGTTTGGCCCCCCCCACACACACACACACACACAGGTGCCTTGAGGGTTTGTGGCCCCCCCATACACACACAGGTGCCTTGAGGGTTTGTGGTCTCCCCCCAATACACATACACAGGTGCCTTGAGGGTTTGTGCCCCCCCCATACACACACACACACACAGGTGCCTTGGGGGTTTGTGGTCTCCCCCTAACATACACACAGGTGCTGTGGGGGTTTGTGGTCTCCCCCCCATACACACACAAGGTACCTTGAGGGTTTGTGGTACCCCCCCCACGGGTACCTTGGGGGTTTGTGGTTCCTCCCCCATACACACACAAGGTACCTTGGGGGTTTGTGGTTCCTCTCCCCACAAGGTACCTTGAGGGCTTATGATTTTCTTGCCTAGTAAGAATCAATGTCTGGATTGAGAGTACATATAGTTAATTGTATACATATAATTGTGTGTATATAATATTATATTATATACATTATAGTGTATATTAAATATACATAATATGTATATATGATACACATATTAAACCATATACTTATCAAGATATTTATCAGTAAAATATAAAAGACATTATGTTTTATTATATACATTTAGTAAGTATAACATGGTGTTTGTTTAAGGATTTTTTTTTGAGTCAGAATCTCACTGTGGAACCCAGAGTGACCTTAAACTCACTTTCTGCCTCAGCCTCTGATTGTTACAATAGGCAAACAACACCATACCTGGTGAACATGATGTTTCATATACACAGCATAATGGTTACTGGCTCTCATTTTGTGTGTGGTAACAGTATCTAAAAATCTATTCTTGGCAAACAAAACAAAACAAATAAAACAAACCACAAACACAAAATGCTATTAACTTTGGTCCTCCTGCCTCAGTTAGACTCTGACTGAGTCACCCTGTGTATATCAAATCCTATGTGCTTTCACTCACATCTTCCCATT
Organism: Peromyscus aztecus; assembly: GCA_902168405.1. Taxonomy (NCBI): domain Eukaryota; kingdom Metazoa; phylum Chordata; class Mammalia; order Rodentia; family Cricetidae; genus Peromyscus; species Peromyscus aztecus. The sequence continues at coordinate 16,587 of CABHPQ010170431.1, forward strand.
GCCTTATCACCACTCCAAAAATTTGGCCAAATAATATTTTTGTTGTCATATTTTAGCTTTGAAAACTTATTTTCATTTCTTTTTCCCCATCCAGTAACCACGATGGATTGTTCTAGCAATGAAGAAAAGCTAAGAGGCAAGTTAAAGATCTTGTTGAGAACTACTTATTTATGCTCTTACCTGAGTACACCTGGACCATCTCTAGCTCTAACACATACTTTGCATTGGCTATTCATTTTTGTGGGCTATCATTTAGGTTCTGCATATGAACTTTACAAAGTAGAGGTTGGTTACAAGCAGCTTCTGTGTGTAACCCTTCTGCCTGCTGCATGGCTATCCCTGCAGGAAACAGTAGCCACAAGAGCAACACTTTGTGTCAGAAACTTGACGTTTTCCAAATCTGTTAACTTGCACAGACAATTTCCTATGCAGTCTTAAAAATGCACAAATACACAGAATCTATAGAACGTTCTTCTGAAGTGGAAAGTGTCCTGAAAGGGATCGAGGAAACCATGGTTTCTCACTTAGGTAGAGTAAAATATGTCTGAATTATTACACTAAAGATTCTCTAACCAGCAACATTTGCTTACTAATAATTTTTGTCTGGCAGAAATGTGAATATTTTCTAATGAGAGGCATTTAAAATGCCTTAGTTAAAGATTAATTCAAAGAAAAGCTCTCTTTTAGATTCATCCCAACATCTATCAGGTGGTATTATTTTTCTAATAGTCTTTTACTCTATCCTTCATATTCAAAAGAGCTTATGTCCAACCTATAATCATTTTCTTCTAATTAGAGTAAATCATGGCTAATTATTCAAAAACATTCCTTTTCAAAATCAAATCCATTTCTTGTCATGACATTAAAAATATACAAATAAAATATTATCAGAATGCACATTTCTATAAAAGAGATACCTTTTAACTTTAAATGGTCTTAGGCTCTTTCTCTGCCCACAAAGCTTCCATGATTCTCCTCTTCAATTAGCTTAGACCCTAGAAAGGCAAACTTGTTTGTAAGGTGATAACTATAAATGTTTCTGATAATTTTCTAAAGATTAGTTATGGAATATGCTGAAATAAATCATTTTCTCTATTCTTAAGGAAGAGTTACATGGCAACAAGTCTTGGTGGTGTCTAAAGGCCAACAGTAAACACATTACCTCTGGACCCTGGGCATCCGAAGACTACTCTGTGGGGATTGTGCTGCCCTGTGGGCTCTTGATGGTCCAGGACTGTCCCAGTCTCATTCCTCTTGAGGTGGCTCCTCCCCTTCTATTTGTCTAGTAGAGGCACAGTCTTTCCTCAGTCTCTAAGCCAGGCTTGTATTTTACCTTCCTCGCATCTTCACTTAGCCCTCTTCTGATCTTCTGAGACCTATCTACCTTTCCTGGGAGGATGAGCTGTTTGTTTGCTTAAAGCTGCCTTATATACATCTGCTCTACATCACAGTGTTTTCACACATGATTATTGAGCATCTTTACTGTGTGAAGCCCTAAAGTTGCATCACCTGCTAAAGAAGTAAATTGAGTACCAGCTCTGTGTGGTACAAACAATTCTACTAGATTCAAATGAAAAGATATGATTAAAGACCAGAACCATAAACACTGAAAAAGGCACCATTAGAAATGAAGGATACTTCTGGGATTCAGAACATAGGATAAGAAAAAGATGTATCAGAAATGAAATTATTGCTGGAGGAAAGTAACCTGTTCCCAGATTAACTAGGTCTGAACATAATCTTGTTCATCTTTAATTAAAAGTTTTCAACTTGGCATTTTGCCTGCTACAGACTGGCTATTTATGTCCCATCCCAAATTCATGTTGCAATTCTAACTGTCAATTTGAGATTAAGAAGTGTGGCCTTTTGAAAAGGCCCCTGAGAATGGGCTTAATACCTTTATATTAAGAGACATGAGAGCTTTCTCTTGTGTGCTCGGCCCTGTGAGGACAAAACTGGAGGATGGCCATCTGCAAATGAGAAAGGCAGCCCTCACTGACACCAGATTGCAGACACCTTGGTCTTGGATATTCTAGCCACCAGAACTGTGAGAAATGGATGTTAGTTGTTTGAGCCACCTGTCCATGGTAATTTATCACAGCAACCTGAATTAAGACATTCTTCCTAAGTAGGGATTCAGCTAAATGTCTAAAACAATAAATAGTCAGAAAATATTACTTAAGCATTTAGGATTTTTAAACAGTAGTGACAGAAACCACAAGGGGAAAGGGTAACTCGAATGTCTTCTGTCCAATGAACAAACCTTTCTTCTCTTAACCAGCATGACTTAGAATGCCTCTGCACAGCAGACCAGCCCTAACCCAAATACAATTCCACTTTTGAGCTTTTGACCTTGGAGTAGCATTTCAATATTATCCTTTCTTGCTACGTTTGTACCTTTGGGCACTTTGAATGAATATTAAATTGTATTAGGACATATATTCCATGGCTTTAAATGGCTAAATAATATGAAATAGAAGACAGAAAATGTTCTTGCCCCTTCCTGTGCCTCAGAGGAAATACTAAATACAATGATCTCTTTCTTCCAGCATGAGCCTCCATATTTCTCAACGTTCTATACTGATAAATCCTAACTCATTAGTTAGATATTGTCTGTTGACCCTTTGACATCTGTGGCACTATAAAGACTTAAGAACAGGAGCCCTCAGTACTCTCAGGGGCTCAGGCTTCCTTGAGCCTTGCTTCTCTAATCTGGGCCATGGGCCTTGCCTTTGTAACTCTAAGCAGCTGGCTTCCCAGAAGCTCTATGCAGTGGCTTTCCTACATTTCACAACTATGCTGGCCAAAACTAAGACGCAGGGCCACATTCTAAGGAGGGACTTAGTGGTCAGTAGATGCCATTCTAAGGAGGGACTCGGTGGTCAGCAGATGCCATTCTAAGGAGGGACTCAGTGGTCAGTAGATACCATTCTAAGGAGGGACTCAGTGGTCAGCAGATGCTATTCTAAGGAGGGAATCAGTGGTCAGCAGCTGCCATTCTAAGGAAGTAGTAGTACATCCCCATTTCTCCTGTTTCTAGTTCCATGAGGTATCTCAATCTGCTGTGATCCTGTTTGAATTTTATTTAGAGAATAAACTTTCTACCTGCTGTGAAGGAGGCAACTCTGGACCCAGAAATGTCCAATATTGCTCTATTCTTCCCAAGGTTGCTGATGAGTTTTGTTTCTTGAATTCTGTTGGGTGAATCCCATGCCCTGTTTCACATGAGTCTTTCTTGGACTCACTTGGATGATTACCTCCACTCTTTTACTTATTTTATATTTTTCAAGTAGCTGACATCTCTCAATATTGCTGCCTTATCTTTTGTTTCTTTTGTCTTTATCAAGTTCCCATATCATAATACCTTTCCTAGCATGTTTTGAGAATCTGGAAGAATCTTCCATATCTAACAACCTGCTATATTTAACAAACAATTCTCAATGAAACTTTAATGATTATTCAAATAAATGCAAATGTATGTGTGTGCCCCCTCAAGTTTCTTATGAAGCTGTGTAAACCTCCCGAGTTTACTGAAATACTTAGGAGGCACTGGCAATCACTGAGCGTTGTATACTGCACTGGTCATCTCTACCAGCCCTTCCTTACATCTGTCCTAACATTTTCACTCTTACATACAACAGAAAAGATTAGTATTTTTACTCATTTTGAATTAGTTTAGATTTCAAAAGCCTCTAAATAGATAGTCATGCTGTAAAGCCACAGGTGTTCAGAAGAAAAGGATAACAAGAAGGGAAACAGTCCAACAGAAAATTGTAACTATTTCCATGTAGAAATAAAGCTGGGAAAGAATCTTTCTTCTCTGTACCCCACAGTAAATATTTCCATAAAAGATTCTCCAAATTTTCCATGCAAGGTGTTATAGTTGCTGGTACCATGAGGGAAAACTGGATAGTCTTTATTTCTTTAAAAGGGGAAATCGTTCTTTTAACATAAAAATATCATAACATGAATTTTTGCCATATGTGTCTCAGTGGGGCCTCAAGGTACATCATGGTACTGAATGAAATTGTTCCGTATAGACTCATTTCTCAGCTAAATGCCCAAATAAGTTTACAAACAGCAGAATGGTATGTCTTCAAACACTCATCACCATAAACACAGAACCTCATTTTGGGACTGTAGAAGCACTCATATCTTCCATACTTGAGAGATTATATGGAAGGTTGCATAGCATTTATAAGGAGGTTATTTCTTTTTAAAAACTAGTAAGACAGTTAAGAAACTATTTGTATTAATTTGATTTCTGAGATTCAGTGGATATGCAAGAAAGAAAGTAGAAATGCATTTTAATCCAAAAATGAAATATTTGAAAATCTAATGATGAAACACTTTTAAATATAAATACTTGGCAGTGTGGGACTGTGGAAATAGTTCAGCTGGTAAAATGCTTGCCACACAGAAAGCCTATTTGATTGATGATGTCCAGTTTCTGCAAGAGGCTCTGACTCAAAAAATAATGTTGAGACTGAAAGGAAAACAACCCAATGTCTAGTCCTGTCATAGACACAAGAAGCCTCAACATGTGCATGCATGCACACGCACACACATCACATGCAAACACAGGCACGCACAGTGTGATCATTAGTGTTATCAACTTGGCAGAGTCTAGAATCACCTGGTAGATAAGCCTCTGGGCATGCCTGTGGGGATTGCTTTGCTTACTATAATAAAGATAAGACATGCCCAGGTGGCACAGCCCCTAACTGGACTCATGGACTATAAACGGAATGAAGAAAAGTGACTGAGCAGCGATGTGTGGTTGGCTCTCTTTGCTTCCGGATTGTGCAATGTGACCAGCAGCTTCAAACCCTTGCTTTGACTTACTGCCATGATGCACTGGATTTTGAATTGTGAGTCAGAATTTACCTTACTCCCTTCAATTTCTTTAAAAGCAGCTTTATTGGCCGGGCGGTGGTGGCGCAAGCCTTTAATCCCAGCACTCGGGAGGCAGAGGCAGGCGGATCTTTGTGAGTTCAAGGCCAGCCTGGGCTACCAAGTGAGTTCCAGGAAAGGCACAAAGCTACACAGAGAAACTCTGTCTCGAAAAAACAAAAAAACAAAAAACAAAAAAAACAAAAACCAGCTTTATTTTAATTGTGTGTGTGTGCATGTGCATATGTGTGTGCACGTGTGTGTGTCTGCACATACATGCAGGTACCTACAGCGGGTAGGGGACTGTGCTCAATTTCCTCAACCTGGAGATACAGGCAGTTATTAGCCACCTTGACACGGGTACTGGGAACTAAATGTAGGTCCTCTGTGAGAGCAGCACACACACACAAGTATACACACCAAACACATACATTTTTTAAAATCTTGAAAATTGTTTACTTATGTAACTCTGGAAACTATTGCTGATTTTTGGTTTTTGTGTTTAAAAATCACTATTTTGTTCATTATTTATTTAGAAGGATGTTAAAAAGGCTCAATAGTTCTTATGATGTCATATTTTAGACAAAACAGTAAAGGTTGATTAAATGTCTAGTTACAGAGAAGCCATATGATATAATTTGGGACATCTTTTCCATGAAATACATTGTAGCCATTTCATGTAAAAAGACAGAGCATGAACTTTCAGATGGGATGTGATGATGCTCACTCATATGGGTAGATCTCTAGCTACTACTCAGGAAACTGTGTTTCTGGAAGTCTGTCTCGACTCTACGGACTACTGATGTTCAAGTTCTTAAGACATCTCTTCATTTTTTGTGCAAGTAAACACAGGATTTGATCTTGGAATAGAGAACTATTATGAAATGAATATTTAATGATATGATAAATATTAAAGAATGGCTAAAGAGAGAAGAAAATGAGCTGGGCCACCCACTTACGACAGCTATGGAGTACTACAAGCATGGGCTTGGGATAGAGTATTTGATAAAAGGCCAACGAGAGTTTAGCTCTAAGACTCATCTGTTTTGTAAGAAGAAATCTGACTTAAGGTGCCATTATTCTCCATTATTTTCTTCCTGAAGTATAATTCCTGTTAGCCATGGAATTTGTTTTTCTTTTCTCTTTTAGTAACTTCAAAGGAATTAAGGTCAGCTGATACATTTTTTTCTACATTTGAATCTGAGGCTGAATAATTTCCACTGAGGGCTCATGTGGAACTTCATTTTAGTTATGTTTTAATAAAGTCTTATTTGTATTGACTTTTGGGGCAGAATGGCTTTCCTAACTGATAAACTACTTGCGTTTACTTTTTTTTATGGAGGGATTTTAATTTAATATGATAGATTCAACTGTTGTTTTTCAGGTTTTATATGCATGCCTGGAAGCCTTTTAATAACTTGCAATAACAAACAAAATGAATGTGACTTTTAGGGTAGACACTCTTGTAATTGATATTTTTACCAACTCGAAGAGTTTATTTGCTTTTCCAAGAAGGAAAGTATATTCTTTCCAACCTTGGGGAATAAAAAGTAATGAGAATGCAGTTTACTAAAATATTGTCAGAAATTCCATAGTTGCAGTGAAAAAATCATACAGATAAATTATATGCAGATATAACTAATCTATATATGTGTGTATGTATGATTCCCATGTAACTAAAAAGTACAGTTTTTTCCTGAATAAATTTATTTGACTTTCCATATAAAGTAGTTGGGATCATAGAGTGACAGATGGCTTCAAAGGACATTAACAAGTACTAGTTAAGTTATGTTGGATTCAAATCTGACATAGGAAATTATATTATTTTAACTTCCAAAATTATATGTTGTTAATAATGAAGAATGGGATTTTGGACACAGAAGCGATTTTGATAAATAACAGAATTCTGCCTAAAGCCACAGAAGAGGCAGTTACAAGGAATATGAGAATCTACAAATTAGCATGATATGACTATTCTCCTGCATAGCATTTCAGAACAGTTTTGAAAAGACCCAATGTTCTGAGCAGTTCAAACTTATTTCCACTGAATCTAAGTAGCATCAGCCATAACTCAAATTGACACTATTTGCAAAGAGAAATATTGGGAATTCTAGAATAGCAATGAGGTATTACTGAACTATATTTTTTGAATGATAAGCAGTAATAGAAATATGATAATGAGATAGCCTTTTCAAAGGGGTAGGTCACACTTATGAAAACACAATGGTATGTATTGTCTCTTGCTCCTTAATTTGGGGCCTTTTAAAATGCTTACACATTAGCCAAGGTGATACCCCATGGATCCTTAATTTTATCAGGATGTCAACTTTCTGGTAACATCTTTGAAAGATCAATTTGAAAAAAGTTTACAATTTTGAATATAATTATTCATATTCATAAGGCTGATGAAGTGCTGGCTGGGCTATGGGAGGAGTGGTTATAGCAGGCTGGACTGGTAAGCAGGAGGCTGATGAATATGGGAATTTAATAACTTGCTGCAGTGATTAATGCTTTGTCTCAGCTCTTCAGAAACAAGAGCTGTTTATTAAGTTGTGCTAAATCCTTAGAGAAAGAAAACCAGTGGACAACAACTAAAACTCAGTAATTTTCCTTCTATAAGTCTTTCTCATCTACCTATTATCTATCTATCTATCTATCTATCTATCTATCTATCTATCTATCTATCTATCTATCTAATCTATCTATCTATCTAATCTATCTATCTATCTATCTATCTATCTATCTATCTATCTATCTATCATCTATCAACCAGTTTGCTATTTAACTATCTGGCTATCTATATCTATCTGTCTATCTATCCATCCATTTATGCATAATCATATTTACCTATTTATACTAAAATTTCTGGCTCACATTTTGTGAAATTATTGTAAGGAGTTAACTTATTGAAATCCTAGTGTGATGGATACACAAAAGAGAAAATGTTACATCCTCAAAGGGGATTCACATTTTACCAAACATGGCTGCAGGATGAATATCACATAAATATCAGAAGCAAACCAATGATCTATCTTCAAATGAATGCATAAATCATATACAGGATGCCCACAGTAAAGGGTAATTTTAGCCTTAATAAGTAAATTCTCATACATGCTACAACATGGATGAACCTCAAAGGTATAATACCTATTGGAATAAGCCATGCACAAAATGACAATGCTGTGTGACTCTACTTACATGTGTGCCTGAAGTAGTCAAACTCACTGCAACACAAAGTAGAATAATGGGTGCCAGAGTTTGGGGTTAGGAGGTAGGGTGAATTATGGCTTAAGGAAAAGAATGGAGTTTCAGTTTAGGATGGGAGAAAGCTCTGGGGATGAAGAGTGGTGTCATTGCAGAAAAATGTGAATGTAATTTATACTGTTGTACAACAAATCTAAAATGAGCTCAGAGACTTATAACTGGTCAAAGTGCTGAGTACAAATAACTCTAAGTGCTCAGCTGTGGCTGGACATCTATATTAACCATCCATAGACAAAGGTCAGGACACTTCATGGAAGGGGAGGCAGAAAGAAGGTAAGAGCTGGTGAACAGGGAGGAAAGCTATGAAATGTTGACTTTTGGACACAACATGATCTTGCATGCATCAACCCAGCAGCTGTGGTTATCTGCACAAGACCTATGCAATATCAAGCAGTCAGAATTCCAGCATGTATAGGAGAAGGACCCTGAATGTCCCATCCCTAGCTGTAGTGCTACTGTTAAAGGCTGCATTGGGAGGGAGAGTTACATTCCTTTGGGGGAGCGTCCTAAATCCCATGTGCATATGGACAACACTGTTTGGACTCAGGGTGCTATTAATAACAGCAAAAAGGAGGACATGAAGTTGTGAGGGAGAGGGAATGAAGATATTAGAGAGAGATGGATGGAAGTAGCGGTGTATGGATATGTTCAATTTACATTGTATAAATCTATGAGACTTTCAAAGAACAGAAAGCATTTCAAGAAACATTGGCTGGAATATCCCACATTTGATGGAAAAGTAAACCAAATCTATTCATTAAAAAATCCCCCAAAACAATAAAAAAATAGACACTGAAGAACAAATGGATTCAAAGAAACATTGCTTTCCTGCCCCACACATGGCAAAAAAGCAAAGGGAACCCAGTGAATGCAAAGCTGCAATGAGGTGTAAGCCTGGTGTATTTGAGGAAGAGGAAGAATTGGCAGTGAGGTTGTGGACGATGGAACTGAAGCTTTCCTCAAGTACTCTAGACTGTCCTGATCATTTTCCTTTGAATTCCCTTTGTATTTTTTCCTTTTGCACACTTGGCATTATAGTGTACAATCAGTCTTACATTATTTCATTGCAGGTGTATAACACACATTTTTATAAAAGGCTCTTGGTTTTACAAAGTTATATAGTCTTCTTTGTATTTTCCATGATAATGAAATAATTTGCACATAACAGGTACACTTCGTGTAGTACTGTGATAGAACCCACTTACAGAAACTACCCTTCCTAACAAAACAGGATAAACTTTAGACCTGCAGAGGGAAGTTCCCTTTTCCTACAGAAGTAGGAGGTGAACCCAGAGATTAGCTCATCATAGCAATGGTATTTTGAAAACAGGGCTTTGAAGCCCCTGTATTCACTGAATGTAAGTTTATGTAAATATTTAATAAATTCATTAAATTTGCTGGAGCTCACTAAAAGTTTATAAGAACACATTCAGTGTGTGTCTCAGAATCATGCATGTCATTGTATGCAAAGCTCCCCTCAAAAGAAAAGTCTGTAAATTGGGAAAAGGACACTGAAGGATGCAACTGGTTTAAGATGAATAAAAATAACACAGATTATTTGGTAGGTAGAAATGTGGATAGAGAGATAGATATGTATAGAAGCAAGTAGAGACAAATGGTGAAATCAGAATGTTGGAGATTTGGGTACACTATGCAAAAATAATGTCATCTTTTCTGTATGTCTTAATTTTTCATAATAAAATATGAATGTTAGTCTAATAAATAACATGACTTTGAGAAGTGCTCTAGAAAGTAGTACAATCAATTTAATTTCCTTTTGACTTCATAAGAATTTTGGTTATATTCTGCAAATAGTGGTCATATTTCTGATAAAAATTCCTTATCTACAAAATTTAGAAAATAAAATATTAACTTATTAAGATTGTAATGTTTTGTGAAACTTAGTAGTAACTGATTTGAAAACTACATATTTCTTATTAGGCAGTTGGTCTTTACCTTAACATTTTGTTTGGAATGACATCAACCAAGAGAACATAGCAGCTGCCTCTGTCAGTCTGTCTGTCTGTCTGTCTGTCTGTCTCACCACCCCTCTTTCCCATCTCTCTTCTGTTTATGTAGAGAATTATTCAGCTTAGGTAAGCATAGCAACTAGATGGGATTTATCTGCACCAGTGTGGGATTAGAACTATAGATCTAGGTTTCTCATTTTTAGAATGCAATGTCTAAGTGCAGTTTGCGACTATAGAACATAAAGATGAGCAGTTTTTCTCAGTTTACACAACTTTTGAGTTCTACCTTTTTATCACTGAAATTCCACAAGTTTACAATGCATTCCTTTAGTGGGTGATAAACTGTTCTTTTAAAATAACAGAATGCATACTCTTTCATGAACATTTTACTTTTAATTTCAAGAGAAATGAATGGAAGACCTATAAGGAACCTGTATTTAATTTTCACTTTGTATTGGTGACAATTGGTACCTTTGATTTGAAGTGACAGCATAAAAAATTATCCCTGTAGCATCATCTGGAACAATCTATGGAAAAGGGTCTTAAATCTTAAATCAATAAAGTATTTATTTCCTTCTATTTCTTTACATTTATTTATTTATTTATTTATTCATTTGTTTAGTGTGTGTGTGTGTGTGTGTGTGTGTGTGTGTGTGTGTGTGTGTGTGTTGCCTATTAAGGTTACTTTGGTGGAGGTCAGAGGACAACTTGTTGAAGATAGTTCTTTCTGGAAGTTCTATGTTTTTAAATGTCTATCCATGTGTTGGTAAACATGAGAGCAGCCTCAGGATTGTGTGTAAGTGACTAGGTTACGTCCACTTGAAGGTATTCTTACAGGAACATGTTGAGAGGTTTTGCGTTCATAGGAACAAACCCTGGGTTGGGCTCACTAGTAGAGCTTTGCCTTGCATCACATGATCTGGGTTCAAGCCCCAGCATGCTTTAAAATATAATCAAAAAATCCATAGTCCTAATAGAAAGCATTTTGTTTGTTTCTGGACTTGGAGTAGCCCTGTGCAAAGGCACCTCAATGAGAGAGAACACATGGAGGCGACTCTCCACTTATGCTGAGCTACACTGCAGTATCGTTCTGTGACTACCTCCCTCGGTATAACGCATTTGCCAGTGGAGGTTTGCTCTAGAAATTGTACTGTGCAAAGACAGAAGTGGATGTACAGGGCTGAGTTCCATTTCTCAAGACTTATCAACATGAAACAGTGCTATTGTCTGTTTCCTGAGCTGCTGAATCAATAAAACATATGCACCAACGTCTTAAGGAAGCAGTAACTCTTTATATCAGCCTTCCTATTTACAATTACTTAATTACTTCATTTTGTCAAAATAAAAGTCATTAAAATCATCTTAAAGCTGGACTTAAACTTCAGAAGTGGCTTGAAAGTTGTATGGTCTTTAAATATGTTCCATTTAACACATTTAATAGACGTAAAGGCTCACGAGTGATGATATAAAGGATAATTTACGCTTGCAATGCATTTTTGTCCAATTAATAGATTGCCTGTGTGTTGCATATTTTGCATGACAAAGGAGCAGAATATTAAACTGCCATTCATAATGAAAATGCACTTTGCAAATTAAAAGTGCCGAAACAGAAATTTTTCACCCTGTTTAGGAAATAAACAGTCCTTAACCAATTAAACTGCATTGTAATAATTCTATGATTTATTGCAAGTTGTTTAACTTTCAAAACTCGGCTAACCCATATTAAGGTCACAATCCATCATGTCTTGCTTGGAAAGCCAGCAAATAATGGCTGTTGTATTAGCTGCTTTTGATGATAGTATGAAAGAAGCATTAGCACTTGTCAACAAAACTGCTTACAACATAACATTAGCATGCATGGGCTGCTGTACCTATTTATTATTCTGGCAGCTTCACACATATTGTTACAAGCTTATAAAACATTTTGTCGGGTGGAAACCGAATGTACACTGTTTGGTTTTCTGATAGACTGGCAGCATAAATGTCTGGGCTGACTTAGTTTAGTTTAAGTGTAAATAGAGACACAAATTCTTCAACCTGTTCTCTTATTGATACTGAAAAGTGCTGAATTATTCAGCAACCAACTCTTCTGTTTGTGTCTATCACAGTTATCAATTACCCATCAGTCTTCTTGTCAAAACAGAATGGATTAATCTGGCTGAAAATAAGACAAATAAATGGATACTATAACAGGGGTGTGGGGTTGCCAGACTGTCAAAGGGAAATCCAGGCAGTGACATTTGCCGTCAAAAATGGGATCTCTGGCTGAAGTGAGCAAATGATTCCCTTCTGAGCCAAGAATGCACTTAGCTCACCGAAAGTCAATTAATCTGCCTCCTTCAGCTGCTGATGCACCAGCACTGAGGTAACAGTTTGATTGCTGAAATTCCCTGATGTCTGGAGAATTCTGGACATCCTTATTGTCTCTCCCAGGAATAGCAGCATCCATTCAGTTTCTTTCTTTCATTTGCCTGCTAAATAAACAGGGCCATTTAACAATGAAGATATTGCTGTTAGCTAGGTGTCGCTTCCTAGCTCTCAGCTGATGTGATACCAAGTAACTCTTACCACAGATGGCTGGTGGAGCCCATCCGGCATCTGCGGAGTCCATCCCTGCTTTCTTCCTCAAACATTTTATTTGGAAATCTTGTCTGGCAAATGTCCCGAGATGCTGCCTGGCTGTTCAAAGGACATATTTCCAACCTATCTTGTCTGGCCTTTCTATAAAAAAGGAGCCAGTAAAGTGCCCCTGATTTGGCACAAAAAATTGCAGCCACGGACTGAAGCAAGTTTTAGGTTTCTCACCAGAAACTCAGAAGAATTTTATCGTAGACGCTTCCACACAGAGTGCTTTCCACAGTCAGCATTACCATCTGAAGCCTTTGCATCCGCACAATGCCTAAGCTCCCGGACCTGGACCAACTGAAAGCCTCACCTTGCCAAAAGTCCCCCTTTGCTCTCACCTCCCCAGATATCTCAGACCCTGACTATTGGAGACACACTGCTCACTGAGCCTGTGGTGTGGGGGCACTGTAAGAATAGCCCGGCAGAAAAGACCACCTTCCCCCGATGACAAACAAACATGTTTCTTTTGAACAAATTTTCTTTTATTCGTTTTCTAGTGGACGTTATAGAGCATTTTAAGCATTTAAAAACAAAAACAAACAACCCCCCTCAAATCCCTGTCTACATTTGAAAAGTTTGAGAGATCAATTAAATCACAACTTTTACAGTTGTGTACACATTCTTTTACAGTCTTGGACGGAAATCTCCAAACTTCATTTCCAGAACATGACCTCAAATTTTCCCTCAAGGTAAATCAGATTCTCAGAACTCCAGCATTAAAAAGAAATGTACTAATTGGCCTGATTGCAACTCACCTTTGCTAAATCATCATTTGTTTGGTACATAATCCCAGGGCTCCCTGACACACCACAGCTATTTAAGACATACATCTTCTTCTCTTGAAATAAGGCACAGTTCATGTTACCAGTTAACTGACTGCCTCCTTCTCTCCTCACTGTACAAAATACAGATTCAACATGTTTTCAAAAGTCAATTTTAAAATTGGTTTGCAACACCAGAAACAGGATAAGGATGAAAGTAATGACCTGACTTAGAAACGCCAGGTGCCATTTCCAACTCTTGAACATAGCAAAGAGTAAGTATTTTCAGACTCAACTTGTCTAATCTTGAACCTTCTCTCCCCCTGGTTCATTTTGTCCAAACTCCTGGCCAGTTGCTGAGTTCTGTACAGCCTCTTTCCATTATTCTCCTTTACCTTATCATGCTTTTTCTACATTGGATACTGACTCATTTGGATATTCATGCATGGACTACTTCCTTTATTTTTGGGTTTTTAAGAGTGCCCAACATGAGGGGTCTCTCAGTCTCCATTCTTTCCAATATCCTTTCTGCTCAGACCCTCAGCCCTCACTCTGAGATGCCCTCCCCCCATCTTGCTCACCCTTAAGTCCCTGTTTAGATGATTTCTCATTTGCTGTACTTCACTAGTCACTTGTCATTTCTTACATATTGAACAACTTTCTATTCCCCTCTTATAACCTGCTTATCCCTGCCACTTAATAACTGTGTGACTTTGAGCAAGTTGTACAACAAAACTTAAACCTCTATTCCACCTCTAAAAGTAGGGGTGTTAGTCTACAGTATAGTTCTCAACTTCTGGGTTGCAACTCCTTTGGGGGTTAAAGGGCCCTTTCACTGACCGAAGACCATTAGAAAACACAGATATTTACATTACAATTCATTACAGTAGCAAAATTACAAGTGTGAAGTAGCAACAAAAATAATTTTATGGTTGGCTTGTCATAGTGGTTATGTCTCTGTCTTCCTGGTACTCTCGAATGGGCCTGGTTTCCCGCTGGGCTTCAGGACTTCTTGCCTTTAACCTGGCCACACCAAGACATCCTTCTGTGAAACAAACCTCTGTTACGAGGTAAGACTATCATCATGCACCAGGAAGAATTTTCTTTCTAAATAGTTGCTCAGAGCTAATTAATACTGACTATTACTTTTCAAATGAAACACCCTCTCCTCTTAGGCAAAGAATAAAGAGTGTGTTAATAAAGGATAAGATACACAGCAGTGGGTATTCCACAATCATGGTTCGCTTTGCCATTTTGGATTCAAGAAACATACTCCAAAGACAGCAAGACTGGGTTTTGCAAGACATCTGGGGAACCCTCCTCTAGAGAAGTCACAATTACTGATACTACAGTTCGATAATTTTTTTTTAACAGAAATTACCTCAACATGTTTAATCAATCCCTCAAGAAATATTTATTCTGCTACATCCATATTTTACTCAAGAAATGAGAGATGAGTGATTTGAAGCTGAAGTCTGCTGTAAGCAGTTTATGAATAGAGAAACGAAATGTCTAAAGTTTAGGTTCAAATTAAAAATGAGTTTGAGTTTTCTCCTTTTCCCCTCCCTTTCCTTCCTTCTGTCCTTTCCTCCTGCCTCATTCTTTCTAGCCCCTTCTCTCTTTCCCGGCTTCCTGCCCAACTTCCCCTTCTCTTCTTCCTTCAAGATGTAGCAGTTGTTCAGAGTGATTAACACAGGAAATCAGTTTTCAAATGGAATACACTTTCCTCTTCCTCATATACCAAAGTCTAAAGAGTCCCCTGATTAAGGCAGGGCAGTGAATTGACACTCACGCATACACTCTCTCTTTCTCCTCTCTCTCTCTCTCTCTCTCTCTCTCTCTCTCTCTCCACCTTTCTTCCTCTCTCAGATTTTATCCTTCCTTCCTCTCTTTCTTTCTTTCACTATGTAGCCCAGGTTGGCCTCAAACTCAGCGTTCCTAGTGCTGGCATTACAGACATCAACCACCATGTTCAGGCTTCTTGGAAGTTTGAATGGCCAAATTTGAGGTTGCTCTTGCTAATTCTGTCATCGTTCCGGAAAATCATCCTCTCTTATAAGTCAGAATCAGTATGTAGTGGGTAGATTACTTTTGTGAGCAGAATAAAACACAATGGAGACTGAAGATTTGGTGACTGATACATGACTAAAATGACAGCTTATCACATTAGATGGAGGAGACAATTCTGCCTGAATGGGAACACCTTTGAGTGCAAAACTGAACTTCTTATCACTGGCTTCTGAGAGGAGGGAGAAATACAAGGCTGTTCAGAGGTCTGGCCCAGCTAGTTTCCAAGCTACTTGGTTTTTTAAAAGGTTTAAATGTGACCTGCACTCTACCACAGGGATTCATCACTAGCCTTCTGTTCTGAAAGCCTGATCTTTAGAGAAAGCAAGTGAATAATAGGACAATAATACTATTTCAGTTTAATGATAAAATTTTCTCCCATCTGTCAAAAAAACAGACCTGGAACAGTCTTCAGAGGCATTTTATTGTTTTGATGAGACAGTAAAATATCGTTATAACAGAGAGTTATTTTCCCTCTTTCTGGCAGGAGAAGAAAAAGCATAATTGTTTTCAAAATGGTGGTAAACAGGAGCTTCTCCTCCGTCTACTGTCTAGTTTAGATGGGGTTTCCACAGCAATAACTTCCTCTACTTGTGTAGTCGGTAACAATGTACCTTTCATTGCAGAGTATTAGTACCCATCAGCTGATTATGGCAAGGTTCTTCTTGCTAGGCTCTTTACCTCATCTGGATTGGATCATGCTGAGCCTTAGGGTGGGGTGGGGTGGTGGGATACCATCTAATAAACCAGCAAATAAAATGCCATAAGAATTCTCTCGAAGACTATAATTGTTACAAACTCATCATCTGCTTTGCTTTTTCTAGTGATTATCCTATATTTGTGGACTATAGTAGAATTTTGATCTTGGTGCATCTACTCCATAATGATGGGACTATCTCTCATAGGGTCCTGAGGTCTCTGCTCTGCTAGCATATATGAATTTTAATATTTGAACTAGATAGAGGCTCAGCAGGATGATTCCAAGGTCACATGACTAGCAAGCAGAAGGTCAGAGTTATAGCCCTGAAGCTCCACAGACACAAAACCCTTCCTCCTCTGATGTCAAACCGTGCTGTCTCAGCTGGACGATGTGAGGCCCATGGGAGCAGGCAGATGTTATCTGTTCTAAGAAGTGACAGGAATTAAGTTTGGAAGAAACAGAGAGGGAATTTAGACATTTGTTTTTCCTCACATTTCCATTTCTCTCTTATGTTTCAGCATCTTCTTTATCAACCCCTACCATTACCTCACTGTTTTCAACATTAGGATAAATAGGAATTAGTGCTCAAGGTGCAAAATGGAGGCTAACCTGTGCAGCTGCCTACACAGAGGACTATGGAGGAAGATCCTTAATAGCCCTTGATTCAAGAAAGTACTTCCTATACACCTGTCACAGCACCCGAAACTCCCACCGTCGGACCGTCACTCCTTTAGTATGCACCCTTGGGTCTAAACATTGCCTTTGGATGTGACATATTTTCATGTCATTAACCACTTTCCCCAAGATTATGCACCTCATAAACGTTCTGATCATTCACAGAATATTCTACTGTTTTGATAATAAGCAAGCACAAAAACTTTAAGGAAGTCCTTTGTGTCCAGAGAACAGAATACATTCTTTGGGAATAGAAATTTGAAAGTAAGTCACTAAGTAGAATTGTTGGCAGGACAATGTGTGGAAAATCATTTTCAAGTTCAACTTTTGGCTTAGTCCATGGAGCAAAAAGACATGCTATATGGACAGACATTAAAATAGGCTTGATTTCACTTTAGATATTGGGGGACTGTCTTATTTTTTTCCTGTGATTAAAAAATACTCTGAAAAATAAAAATTAGGGGCAAAAGGATTTAATCTGCCTAAGCTATAATTTATCATGTTTGGGAAATCAAATCATCAGGAGCGTGAGGTCACATCATATTCCTAACCAGGAAACAGATGGATGCTCCTTCTTGGCTCCATTTCCCATTTACACAGCCCATGGTCCCTACCAGGGATATTACTACCTCTGGTAGGCAAGCATCCCTGCATGAATTAACACAGTTAAGATAATCTTCCACAGGCATGTCAAGAGATCCTGTTGACAACAGCATCACAGGAACTTGCCCCGACTACCCAAGACCAGGTCGTGAGTCCTCATCATACTCCGGTGTCATGGTCCATCCAATGCCATAATGAAGTGATAAGCTCCTTGAGGACATTAATTCAAGAAATATTAAGTGTTAGTCCAAAGGTTTGTAGGAAAATATATAGACTACAATGTCCCAAACTGATTTTTTGTTTTAACTTTTAATTCAGAAGTCCTCTGTAGCTAGAACATGGGAAAAGTCAAACACATGCTATAGGTAGAGTTGAGTAGATGTGCACTCTACTTTCAGTAGAAGGCCTTGAATGGAAAAATGTAAACAGGAATAATAAATGAATTTTAAAATTTTTTGAAGGAAGACAAACTTACTTTGTGTCATGAATTAATATAATTAACAATCCCACTAGGAACTCAAATATTTTATATACAAAATATACAAAAAATATACAAAAAAATACAAAAAGTAATAGTTCTGGTACTCATGATAAGGACCCCATATTCTGAATGATGAGCTGTACTTTACAGCATAGTCGTTTGTGCTTGCTACATTTAAAAGTAAAATGTTTTCATATTATCCATAGATACTAAGTTCCTCAATGGTAATGATTACCTTTTCTATATATTCTGTACACTTCATAACACCATGTAACTAGATAGTCTATGAATACTAATTGTAGCTCACAGAAATCTGACTTTTCATTTAACCCCAGAGGACTTACTTGGGGTAGGGGACTCATTGTTCACATTGTATATTTTTTGTATATTTTGTATACATATATACACATAGGAATGAAGTTCAAAATGTGGGAAATGCCAGGAAAGTGAAGACCTTGGTAAAGTGCATGAAATGGAACATACAAGTGAGAATCATAAGTGAATGGTTTTGGGAACAGCTAGCAACAGAGAAGGTGAGAAGTGACTTGGCAGTGACTTGTAAGAGCAACAACAGCCTTCCCATAGGAAGTTGAGAAACAAACACAAAGGTTCTCTGTCAGAAAACTTAGTTCAAGATCTATTTTGAGTTATCAGATCACCATTTTGTCCCAATTGGAAAAATGGTATCCTGCTTTGACACAGCCAAATCTCTGTAGACAAGCTTGTCACATGACCCACAATGCATTCTGCTCAGTAATCATTGGGCAAATGATCATGTTCACTATCAAGCAGAAATAGATTTGCCTAGAAATAAGGTCATCAATGAATGTCAGCCTCTAGATCAAACCCCTGTGGCATGGAGTTGAATCACTCACATAATAATTACCTGAACTCACGACTTGTTATAAAAAATACAAAGAGGGTGTCAGCTTTTATCATCCTTTCTTGTGGGGCAGGGCAAGAAAGTAGTTTCTGATGAACAGAAAGATCTTGCTATAATGTGGATTTACCTCAAGAAGACTTTCAGCAAGAAACCAATATCCTGAGCTCTGGGTTGCTCTAATGAACTTGTGTCTGACTTTTTTTGATCCTTCTGTTAAGTAAATCCTGCTGGACTTGCGAATATGATTATAAGATTTCTATTCTACTTCCTTAAATAAATTTTAAATTTCAGGTCCCATGAGCCTTTGAAACTGATATTTTCTATGTAAAATGGTTATACACAGGCAACTTCATATGATTGCTCCTATTTATTTCTTTTTGGTTTTTAGAGACAGGATTTCTCTATGTAACCCTGGCTGTCCTGGAACTCATTCTGTAGACTAGGTTGGCCTTGAACTCACAGAGATTCACCTGCCTCTGCCTCCTGAGTGCTGAGATTAAAAGTGTGCACCATGGCCACCAACTGGCACTGTGTGATTACTCCTGTTAAATAGTCATGCAGATTTGGCACTATAACTGTATAACTGCAGGAAGAAAGCAAGGATTGAAATGTGAACAATGAGTCCCCTACCCCAAGTAAGTCCTCTGGGGTTAAATGAAAAATCAGATTCCCGTGAGCTACAATTAGTGTTCATAGACTATCTAGTTACATGGTGTTATGAAGTGTACATAGTATATAGAAAAGGTAATCATTACCATTGAGGAACTTAGTATCTATGGATAATATGAAAACATTTTACTTTTATATGTAGCAAGCACAAACGGCTGTGCTGTAAAGTATCATCATTCAGAATATGGGGTCCTTATCATGAGTACCAGAACTATTACTTTTTTTGTGTGCTTCTCATTTCCTCCTACCACATTTTTGCTAAACTCGTTTACTTCAGAACTTGATACATAATTTTGAAGACCTCTGTGGAGTCTCATATATAAAAATTAAGAGTGTCAAGAAGCTGACTGCAGGGAATGAACTGAGATCCAAATAAGCATGGAAGACAAGTTCTGCTTCCTTCTGGGGCTCATCTCTGGCAAGGCTGCTCCCACTCCAGGCTGCGGCACTTGCCTGCTTTGAGTGCTCATCTCATGGCTCATGCTTTTGCTCCCATTTCAGAAAAGCCTAAACTAAACCAAATCTCCAAGGGCTCTTGGGCAGTGGGTACCCTCTTGACAACAGACTATTTTGCTCTGTTTTCCCCAATATTTTGCTCTTTTTTTCTTTCTAATTGATTTGAAGACTTATCTATTGTCTAGTTCCTCTCCATTGGATTGTAAGCCTCCCAACAAAAGACACTTTCTTTTGTTCCTGTTCATGTGGCTCCGCAAACATTACTTGGAATAACTAGGTGTCCAGCAACTAGGGCTTTGATAAACTATTGAACAAGCTAGATTACCTTAGAATTTTCTAATATATAAGACCTTTACCAATCTTCAACTTTGTATGATCTGATCGATTCAACTAATACAATACATGTGCATATGAACACAAAAAGAATCAATGAATGAGATTCAAAACTTAGCCAATACTGTTTATTAAAAACCATCTTATCGAGTTATTTACCAAGTGGCTTATATGTAGAAATCATACTGAGTTCTAAGGATCTAGCTTCATTCTGTCATGATATCCATAACTTAATTTTTAGTGAGAGTGGAAAGTGAGCATATATTAAAATGATAGAAAACATGCCACCAAATACTATGCTTCCTCAAATGCTATAGGATGGCTGACAAAATTTCACATGCCACACAAGAGAAACCTCCCTTCAAGTTGCTGGTCAGGAGGGTCTAAGAGACTCCCAAACAATATAGACCATTACCATTGTGATTGCCCTTGGTTGCCTCTCAGAACCCGAAGGTAGGATCCTACGGCTGACGTCACCACACATCAGACATCGGCACTGGAGGAACTGAGGTGGAACTAACCTGGAAGCCTCGTTCCTGAGGCCTGAACTTTCAGGTATTAGAAGAAACTATGCCAACTGCCATGGGAGAGAGCTCGCAAACACAGCAATGACCAGTTGTCAAGCTGTCCCTAGAGGTGAGTAAAGGTACTTTTATCCTGGAGGTAACCAACAGCTGTCTAATTGGATGTAAGGCCTGTTTAATATTGAACATTTATGTCTGTGTTATAAACCTAGTCAGGTGCCTGTGTCTGGAGAGGTCATAGACCCTAGTCTCTGGATGAAAGCCTACTGCTGCTGCTCTTCTACAGCAGTGTAATTTCTAAGTGCAATCGGATACTTATCCTTATACCTACAGACAAGCACAGCTCTCAACTTTCATCAAAGTGGGCAGAGACTTCTACAGAGATTCCCAACTAGTCAAAACACAGAGGCCCATGTTGAGCCTAGCTCCAGTTGGTACATCTGAAGTGCAATCCCCAAAGGCTCTGGGAGCACCATGACAGAGGAGGTGGGCAGATTGGCGTAAGAACCAGAAGATAAGGATGTCTTGTCTGCTGTGAGAGAGTTGTGAGACCAAAACAGGAACAATATACCTTGCAGGTTAAAGTTTCTGTTCGCAGTCAAGACAGTTAAGAATAAGTTCCTGTTTGTCCTGTGTTAAGTCTTTGCAAGTTACAGTTTCTGTTTGTAATTAAGAGTAAGTTTCTGTTTCTTGGATCTGATATAAACGGCTAAACATGTTTTTCAGCCTACCCTAAACTCTCGACCCCATTCACATGCTTACTTTTCCCTTACCCTTTCCCCTTCCTTTCATTGTATCTTTCTAACAGTGTGTAACAACAGTCAACCCTCTCCACCCTGTGAACACCTTCTCTCTCCTAGAAAAGGGACGTCAACAGGCTGGCAGGGGCTGCTCTCCCAAATCCCAACTTAGGGTGAGACAGTTGGCTGGCCAGTGCCGTGTGCACCCCAAAACACCTTCCTTTGCTTTGACAGTCATGGATTTTGTTTTTCTCCTGGTGATGCTCAGGTTTAACATAGTGTCTTCTAAATATGACAGAGAACTGCACCAGTGAAATCTCAACCAAATGGTTGCCGAAACAAGACCTGTACGAAGACCACAAAGTCGATTTGCCAGTACAATGGGAATCTCACAAAGCCCCTCCTCTAGATGAAGGTAATCCATGGTGGCTGAAAGAGAGGAATCAGTTTTCTCTGGGGAACAAGACGTTTGCTTGGTTTCCACTGCTTTTACATTGCCTTGGACAACAGCAAATTGTATTTATTTATTTACAAACACATGCATGCATACTTATATACATACATACATATGTGTGTGTATGTGTGTGTAACAATGACAAACAAAGAAAAAGTGTATCAACTTGAGAACGGAGTGCATTGGAGGGATTGGGGGGAGGGGTAGCTGGGAGGGCAGGAGAGAAGAAAGGAAGGGAAAGTGACATAATTCTATTTAAATTAAAAACATACTTAAAAAAGAAATGAACAAAATAATGCAAAAGCAGTGGCTATTGAAGACACTACCACACACCCAATAAAGTATGCAATGCAGGCAACATAGAAGAGCATTTGCAATTTAAAATATTATTCTCCATAATGAAAATGTAAAGTGGTCGTTCTGTTTCATTCAGCATGGCAGGTCAGGAATCCCCGGGAAGCTACATTGCAGCCAAGAGTAGATTAATAATTTAATTTGGTTCAGAACTAGGCAATAGGTCAGCACAACCTTTTATTCTGTAACCAGCTGCTGACCCTAATAAGGATGAACCAATTAGACATCTCTTTTTAATTGTTGGGTGACCCATCTAAAACTCACTAGGCATTTTCATTTTAAACAACACTCACAGTCTGAAATAACCTTCGTTATCCCCTGGTGGAGGTGGTTGATTTGATAGAAGCACACAAAGGAGTTCAGCAAATGGGGGGGAAAACTGCGAGATCATTTTAGGCTGTGTTCTGTGAAAGAACATCTTACTGTAATGAGCCTTCTTCCCGCTCTCCCCTGGCGGAGCATCAACCCTCTCAGATAACCCCACACAAAGCAAATACTATTCGTCTGAAGTTACATTTGCTCCTTGTTATCACAACTTATGCCACTTAATTCATTATTCAACGACTTCACTTTCTTGTTTATTAGATGCAAGGTAGGCGCTTATCCCTATAGGCCATGTATGCAAAAGACTGCTTGTAATCCTGTCACTTCAAACCTCTCTAGACTTTTACACTGCTTCAGGAATTAGGAGGAAAGAAGCAAACAATTTAGATTTATTCCTGATGATATTAAATCTGTACATGATGAAAGAAATAAGAAATAAATGCCAGCCTGAAATTTGTTTATTTGGAGAGTGGCTTCAGATGCTCTTTTACATGCAAACTTAGCAATTCACTCACTTCCTATAATAAACACCCTGAACTGCTCTTCCCACATTAAAGAGAAATATATTAAAGGTATTTGGCTCTTTTTTGTATAGGCTGTCTTAAAAGCATTCATTACTGCCCATCAATTATGTTTCAAAGATGCAGGCCAGTTTGATACTCTGTGCTGGGACAAGTACCACACATGCCTTAAAATTGAGTAGTTGCTATGCGACAGTTCTTGGGTACCATCTTTTATTGAATGTTATATTTGAAAATATTAAAAAATTTAAGTATAAGTATTGAAATATTATTTTTGATTATTATCAGCAAGATGTGACAAATATATTTTAAATGATATAATGTAACTTTGGACTCTGCACAACAAGCTACAATGGTCAGATATTATGATTTAATTTGGTAATCTTACACTATTAAAATCATTAAAATGTAAATGAATTACCAAATTAAACACACTTTCACTGTGCTCTTAGAGCAACTAATATTGTATAAAATTATCTGCATAATTATACACAGTTATGTTTACATAAAACAACCGGGAGAAGAGCTACAAACCAGAGGCTGAGTGTAAAATATTTCAGGCTCTGTGCTGAAGTCTTCTAAATATGGAACCTGAGTGGTTGTTGTAGTCCTGCTGCTTTATGTAGCTGCAGATGGTTCTAGAATGCTTTACTTGTTTAAATGCTAAATAACTCCATACTTATTTTTCTAAACTCTCATACATATAAAACACACATAATGTATTTTAAACCTGTGTCTTATTCACAAAACTATGAGGCAATTATTTTCTTCAATTAATTTACTTCCCCAGCTAACTGTTTGAAATTCCACATTGGTTCATCAACAAAAGCCACAGTGAACATTTGAGTGCAGCGCAGCTCATACAGATACGCTGAGGACAAAAGACTCAACATCTTCCGATAGGGGCTGTTGAGAGGGAACCTCATTGTTGAATAGAGTTGTGACTACTAAAATAATGTGTGCAAAATCATTACAGCCATTCTAACGAAAGAAACACACTTGAAAACCCGCCATCTTAGTGATTGTGGATATGACTGGAATCACCGCCATTCTTCCAAAACATCACTCAGATTAATATAATGATGAACACATTGATTCACCTGAATAGTTAACCTTTACTGTAGTATTACCTTAGGTACAGATGAATGTTTTCCATTCAACGTAAGACATAAATCTAGCAGGAAAATCACACTCATTAAAAATACTGCACAAATCAATTATTTAATGCTACTCTGAGGAACTAATATCAGAGATTAAGTTGTGTGGTTGTTTTTTTTAAAGCTTCTGTTCATCATTGGTACCCATGAAGCAAAAACAGAAAAACAGAGAAAAATGAAATTAATGAAGAGTGCTAATAAAAATACAATTTTTCTGTTGACATCATATATATATATATATATATATAACTTTATTCATTATTGTACAACTCTTGGTTTCTTACATGTGGGAGATTTAAAAAAGTCACCCAGTGATTTTTATAGTGCAACCGTATGCTAGATAAAGATATTTAAGCTGTCAGTATAAACTGCTTCTGTTTTCATTTTGCATTTAATTTCAATGCCAGACTCAAGGCATAAATTTTTCATCACCTGCAATGCTATGAATAAAAGATTAAAAAAAGAACTGAGAAGAAATTCTAACACATGCAGTGCATGCAGCACAATGTGCAGACGCAGTATTCATAACTACATGTTTAATTTCCAGCTTTTTTTTTTTTACATCAGGAACGTGATTATTTGGGTTAATACATCATGGAGATAATTTTTCAGCATTTTATCTCTGCCGAATTCAAGTTTAGCTAGTTTGGGCCATATAGGCCATTCATTCCACTTAAAATCTGTGCATATGCACTAAGAGTTACATGCTGCTTGGTTAGTACTGCAGAGTTCTATTGCATTCATATTTCTAGAAAGGGACTATTTTAACGTTATATATTTTGTTTTATTCCATGAAATAGTATGTACATTAACCTTGCCTCGAAGTTCAAAGAACTAAGAATTACTGAAATGGCCCTACTTCATATTAGCTCCTCATTAAGCTTGCTTCATGTTCTCAGTGAAAAGATATAATCAATCCCAAGGGGTAAAGATGTGAGCTCAATGATAAGATATATATATATATGAAATTATGTATATATAAACACATACATATACATAATAACCTAAGACTGTTTTCTGTAGCACAATGCATCTTAAATATCATCTTATTACCCTTTTCAGATTCAGACAAGAACCTTTTCTAATTTTTGCCAATAGACTCTTTGTAAGTATGGGATGTGCAGTCTCCCTCCATAAGCTCATTAGGACTGCCCTGGGTTTCTGAGACAATCTGAGCTGGCTGAATTTGACAGGCTTGTTGAGGGCAGCAGTGTAGTGGGTATTCATTCTACCTATGACCTTGGGGTACCAGCCCTGAGGTGTGGCCTCTTGGCTAGCTAAGGACCTGAGGAGCACGTGCTTGGGACCCTTCTCTCTCATGCACTTGGATGGTAAAGACCAGGTCAGGTGGCGTGAAACAGCATGGGATTGGTTCTCAGCCTTCCAGGGACTCTGCGACGAAATTGCCATATCCCGTATCAGTGAGTTGATACACCATATAACCCCTTAATAAGTAGATTCATCATCAGTATCCATGGATTTTAATTCCTGCATTGTCTGGTGTCCAACATGGGCATGAACCCATGACCCTGAGATTAAGAGTCCCATGCTCTACTAACTGATATATTTTAAAGGATCTTGACTTCAAAATTTGGGTCTAAGGATATGTTGCTTTGGAAAAGAGGTTCTGCTTTTGTTTCCATAGAAGATGAGAACCTATGGATGACTCCCAGGTTAATTTGGTTTGATCGAGCAAGACCTGAAAAATCTCCAGTGGGAACAGATGGTCCAGATGATCCAAGATTTCAGAATGCCTCTGTATCAGTTTCCTCTGAGTTCTGCATCCAGAAAGGCTTGAAGGCTGCTGGATGAGATGATCCAGCCTCATAGACTACTCCAGTCAGGACTTGACCATAATCCTAAATTTTCTTTGAGTCTCCATAAGATTACCAGCACCCCCAATCAGCAGGAAGTAGCCTAGAAAACTATGCTCACATTCCCCAAAAATGGATTACGGATGTTTGTCCTTGTTTAGAATGTTGGTTACAAATTGTTATGGATGATGGTTAGGAAAAAAGCTAAACAAAGGAGATTAGATCTAGGGTTTTTTATTTCGAAAGAAAAAAAAAAGGAAATGCTGTGGGATGATGCTTTTGTACACTGTAAAGATTTGTTATTCCTATTGGTTTAATAAAATGCTGATTGGCAAGTAGTCAGGTGGGAAGTATAGGTGAGGCAACCAGACTAAGAGAAAGGGTGGAGACAGAGTCGCCAGCTGGCTGCAGAGGAAGCAAGCAAGATGAGAATGTTGCACTAAGAAATGTACCAAGCCACATGGCTACACACAGACAAGAATTATGGCTTAAGTTAAGCATAAAAGCTAGTTAGTTATAAGCCTGAGCCATAGGCCGAACAGTTTATAATTAATATAAGCCTCTGTGTGTTTATTTGGGACTGAATGGCTGCAAGGCCAGGTGGGACAGAGACTTCCACCTACAAAGCAGGAGTTATTTTACTCTAATGTATAGCTTATTGTTGTGGTCTTTAATTATTTGACCCATTTTTATGGCTCATTATTAAATCTAGGGAAAGTTTGGGAAAATATAAGATTATATATAAATATAAATATAACATTCTGATAAATTATTATCAATTAGCTCTGTTGGTTAGCTGATGATGCTAATGAAATCAATTCTACTTCTGAACAGGATGGTTAGATTTGTTTTGTGGTCATATTGCAAATCCATCTCTGATACAAGGCTGCAGAGGGCTTCAGTATTATATTTTGTGAGTACCATACAAAAAAATGAGACCTTCTCCCCTCTCTCCCCTCTCATTGTTTATGACAGTAAGACAAACACTGGTATATCTTCCGAATAGTTAATTTGCTTTAATTATATAGACTTCATAATATCTCTGTGGTGCTGGCAAGTTTAATTTAGATGAAAAAGTTTAAAAGTGAGAGGTTAAGTCACTTGTCTGAGGTCACACAAAATGTCAGGGGCATTTCCCAGACTAGAATCCCTGACTTATCAGTCTCATTCCACTGTGGTGCTGATGAGACAGATCTCTCTGCCTCTGTGAAAAGAGCCCAAAGTCACAGTAATATGTCACTATATTATCACATTATTTTTCATTATGCTAGAGGACATAAAGGCAAAGTAACTCAAGGATTACAGATGTATCTCTCTTTAAGCAACACAAATGTATGGACATTTGGACTTGCTGAACAGATAAATTAGAAGGTGTCATGTATCACTTAATCTATGCTATTTCTTGTTGTTATTATTCAGTTTTTTGCATACCCTAACTGTCCAAGGAGATGGATAAAATAGAGAACACATTTTACATGTCTTTGAAACCACAGTGGGCATTAATAAATATTTATTGTGGCAGTGGCATCCAATTGGGAGGGGATCAGGGACTGTAAGGATTCATATGCTATGAAAATGGAAACAGCAGATGAGATAAGCCTCATGGCGTTAGGCAGAAGTGGATTTGTCCTTAAGCAATGTTAGAATGGTGTAGTATATGAAAAAGATTTATAAGATCAACTGAAATATAGCATGGACTCCAAATATGATAAATATCTACAGACATGATTTACTCAAGGAAAAAGAATGGCTGAACAGCAGGGTAGGAGAGGCAGCTTGGGGCAACCATGGAAGATGGAGACTTCTACGTGTAATTCAGGGCTACTCTGTCAATGGAAACATTGTGGAAATTAGCTACTCAGTGCTCTAGAAGAGAAAAGCATATGATGTTGGTGTAGAGAAAATGCACTTATCATTTATAAAATTATTATTAATTAGATATTTTAAAGATTTTGCTTTACTCATGCCTCAGGTGATCTTATTTGGGAAAGAATTGATTTGCCTTGAATTTTTCAGAAATATGACAGTATTTTAAAATGTGCATGTGGAAAAGATTTTCTCCCTCAAGGAATTGACTTGAATTTTAATCTATTAGTAAAGAATAAAGTGAATTGTTGAAGTCTCTATAAAATAAGGACCCTGTTTTAGAAACAGGTCTTCACACCACTGGCACAAATTCAAGGTCCAATGTGCATGTTTCTTGGAGATAAATATTGCAAGGTCTTTATTTCAACACAGTCACCTAGTTCCTATTCACAGCTATCTATCATTAAATCTTTGGGCATTGGAATTCCTCAGAGAATAACCATTTGATGTCCCTAGACTCCTATATGTTCATGATAACCACTATTTCATACATATATATAAAAATATACTGAAAAATATTTTTAGAATATATGAATTCACTGCTCAACTGTTACAAGCGAGAGAAAATAGAATTACTTAATATTTATTCTCAGGTAAAATGTAGCACTCAGTTTCATGATGTTTATAGTTATAGCATACTCTTTGCAATGTTTAATTTTTATCTTCTAACTTTGAATATAAAACATTTATTCACTAATGGATAAGTGCTTTATAGTATATGAGCCTTGATGATAATTTCTTTTCTTCAATATCCAACTTGCTCCAATTCCTTCTACATAAAGGGTGGTAGAATATGCTTCTAATCATGGATTATTGGTGCTATGCAACACTGTATTATTCAGGTATGGCTTCTCCTTATGAGATAAAGCCTAGGAGGCACCAAGGTCCACAAACTGCCTGGAAATAGATGCATAATCGATATGTATGTCAACATTCCTGGTCACCAAACTCTTAGAACTTCAAAAGAATTCTTGTTGCCAAAAAGAGGTAAGAACCAATGCTCAGGTCATCAGCTCATGCTCAATTGTGAGAAATTCATATTCATTGTTCTGTAATGATTTAAGATCTGTCTAGTTCAACTTAATCACTGTATGAATGTGTGGGATACTCAAATAAATGAAGAGTGCTGTATTTTCTTATCAAAAGAGAAAAGAAAGAGACACACAGGGAGAGATTATGACGGGAAGTTAAATATTTGTCTTTCCTTGAAATGTAAGATATAAACAAATCCACTTTCTAAGAGAAATTTGATGGAGTCCTTCCTAGACATAGTGTGCTAGTCTAGAAGACTTAATATCCTTTCTGGGTTTAAGATCTCTTTATCATGCACTTCTAGGAGATATCAAATAATTACTTTCATTCAGGCTGTCAATCAAATACATCACTTAAAACCCAGCTGTGCTTTGCTAGGCTGTCTTTTTAAGAAAACATTTGAAGCAAAATGCTCTGAACTACACACAAATACATGTGCAGGAGGTAATACATCAGCCAATCCATCCAGATTGGTACCAGCGTTCTTTGAATTCTCCAAAGCAACTTAGTGTTGTCCAAAACCTTTGAAGTAAATGTTCTTTACTCCCAGTTGTGTTAATCGCTAAAATTAAAAAAGTCAGATGTGAAGTGTTTCTTGGCACCTGTAAGATATTTTGAAATGCAAACTCCCACCTTTCCTAGGTCCCTGTAAACACTATTGGTAGGAAAGGGCTCTGGGAATGTGGAGGATAGCAGATATAGAGTTAAGTCACAATCCTGCAGACTTGGAAAATCTCAAAGGATGGAGTAAACTCCGGAGTTTGGCCAAGGTGCTGTGTGGTCCCATCGTTCTGATGATGCTAACTTACCCCAGTTGATTTTACACTTGCAGTCATGAAAGGGATTATTTGTGAGAACAAAACATAGCATTTAGGGAGTCAATTGAAAATTATAATCTCTAGAAATGTTAGTGAGAGCATATGTATGCTGTGGGATGTTCTGTATGGCAAATGTGTTGCTAATAAAACACTGATTGGCCAGTGGCTAGGCAGGAAGTATAGGCAGGACTAACAGAGAGAATTAAAAGAACAGGAAGGCGAAGGGAGGCACTGCCAGCCGCCGCCAGGACAAGCAGCTTGTAAAGATGCCGGTAAGCCACGAGCCATGTGGCAAGGTATAGATTTATAGAAATGGATTGATATAAGATATAAGAACAGTTAGCAAGAAGCCTGCCACGGCCATACAGTTTGTAAGCAATATAAGTCTCTGTGTTTACTTGGTTGGGTCTGAGCGGCTGTGGGACTGGGAGGTGAGAGAGATTTGTCCTGACTGTGGGCAAGGCAGGAAAACTCTAACTACATATGTACGCTATTAAAAAGCTGCCTATGTTATTTTTTTTTTAAAGTTAGTGCTGACTTCAATGGCCAGGTCAGCCTGTTTTAAAGGCACGCTCTTGGGGAAATTAATTTACTATGCTGTTTTGGACCATTGGTTCTATTTGGACCTCACCAACAAAAACCTTTTTAATGTAAATGGATAGGGGGAGGTATCGGTGGAAAATTATAAATGGTTTATGGGAGGTGGCTTGGCTGTTTTTTAATTAACAAAAATCAAGAAGACACTCTGTTCCCATCACCTTTCTATCAACTTCCTGTTTTTTCCTCCAATCTGAAGGTGGAAAGTGAAATTTTGCACTCAGTTCTAAGGGTGCCTTGTCAACATGCTGATGGAACATCTGGCAGCTTGAAGGACCAAGCCAGGTCCTAAATGACTATTAACACTGGACATTTTTGCTTTGAGTTCTGTTTTAACCAAACAACATTAAGACTGTATTTTAAACAATATAAGCATACATAAAAACAAGTACATATGAATATAGGACTAAACGCAAAGACACTGCTTTAAAATAAATTGCATTTGTTTTCTACCAACAATGCTTCATAAGCAATAGTCTGCATGTATTTTAAGGCCTGGATTACTGAAAGGCAGAGTACTATGATGCTACAAAATAGTACCAAATTTTTACAGATGAGTTAATGATAAGGTAACTTTTCTTAGCTATCTCAGGTGTAGATCAGATTGATATAACTCTTTATTACCCTATATGGCAGAACTGCTGTAGGGTTGTTGTTTTGGTGTAACAAATGGAACACTTTATTATTCATAGAAGATCCTGCTGCCATGTTGGTATGATCAGAGTTTCTCAAATGGCAGCCCCATGTCTGCTGGTATGTGATATTAGTTAAATTATTACTTAAGGTAAAATGCTGAATACTTAGTATAATTTCAATAATCATTTTAGTCTAACATTTAGATTAACTATTCATACTTGATAACTCCAGAGAGTAACTTTCAATTCATTAGGTATCTAAATGATTTTCATTTGAGGTGTATATAACGATTTTAAAAGAGAATTCCTATACATACAGAGATCTTACTTGGGATTTCTTCTACTTTATATGTGCCAACCAATTTAAATTATTAGGTGTGAAATAGCTTTTGATTTCAAATCATCATCTTACAATCACTCCATCTATAACAAGAAACTTGTCTCTACTATTTCCTTACAATACTTTTGCAACGCACCAAATTCAAGATTTATACATTTACTGAGCGTAAAATGATTGTTTTCTTAAGTAATTTGTAAGTCTGTCAACAATACTCATGTAAAATGTATTTTAGATGTCCTTAGAAAGAATGTTCAATAATTCATGAGTCATACACTTCCAACACTGAAGTTTCAGGTGATTAAATATTTTCCATTTCTAATGCTGATCTCTAGGCGCTTCCCATCTGTAGTAGATCAACAGACTCAGCTCAATGGTTTTAACACTGAAGATGATCTTTTGCAGTTTCAAATGTATAATAAATTACTTTAAAATATACTTTTTGGCAGTTCATTCACTTAAGTGACCCCCAGGATTTGGAAAACATTAAAATTAAGAATAATGTCAATTTCATTTTAAAAAGTTTTCTGGTGACCTTCTCTGATGTTAATATGATTTATATAATCTTTAAAATCTATCATATAAATATATTATCATTTATAACTGCTCTCAATAGCAGCATTACTTTCATTTTTAAGTATGTATTCATTTGATGTCAGTCACCATGCATGCTAATTATGCTATCAGTGTGCTTGGATATCCTAATTTGTCCCTGTGATTTATAATTAGTTTGAGTTGAAGTTCAATATAAATTAATTTGAAGCTTATAAAAATTGTTTTCTTGTGATACATACATGTCTGCAGATATAAAACTCAAAGATTTTCTTTCTTTCATAATCTACTCTAATATGGTTACAAGTGCATTGAAATTCATCTTGTTAGAATGGTAGTCATATATCCCACCAGGACTACTGTTCCTAGTAGCAATTTAAAATAATTATTGTGAGACTTGATGCTAGACATCAGGTTTGCAATAGAATTACAATGAGGGAAGTGTATTAGAGACAAAACATTGCTGCAAGAAAACTTCATAATGGCGCAATTTGGAACTAAGCCTCAATTTTACAGTAATAGATTCTCTTTATGATGGCACAAAGGAGTGAATGCACTTAGCAAATTTAAATCTATTATTAGTCACACTTTGTGGATTGTGGTGCAAAACGGAGGAAAAAAATTAGCTTTTTAAGTATGTTCTTATATAAAGCAGGTTCTAGTAAGAACAGTCTTACATAAAATCTCCTGGTTGTAGTTTCAAAGCACTGTCAGCCTTCATAACAGCAGGGAGTTGGGCATGTTCAAAAGTCTCTCTAAAAACAGTTCTAGAGGTCTCCAATTTTAAATTATAAGTTTCTGAAGTCAGGATACATTCAACATTGGTACTTTTCTTATTTACAGAAATACAGTGTAGAAGAAGAAAGATAAAATTAATGTGTCCTCTGCTGCTAACTGCAAGCCTTACTCCTTGATTGAAGAGGTATCTGTAGTTCATATTAGTACCTACCAGTGACGAAGGAAAACCAGCAGGGTAACTCTAAAGGACTTGCGATTACCAGTTTGGCAGAGGAAGCCAACAGAAAGAAATAAAAATTTAAAAGACTATACTCCCATTTACCATCTAATTAGAACGTTATATATTAGGTTTAATTACGATCCATTTCCCCATCTCATGTTAAAATAATATCCATTAGAATATTACATAATGCTATAATTCAATTAGAATATAACATGTAATATTTCCATAATGTTATTGTCCAAGTACACACTATTGTTGTCATCCTTAATATTAAATGTTATTCTTATCAGAAAATTCTTTTCAAGATTTTATCTCAGAAACAATACTTAGTTGAATTCAGAAAGGTTAAACACATATAAAAATGTTGAGGGTTACAAGGGCAAGGATGGGCTGGTAACAGTTACCTTTAAAATAAAGTACCGCACAACACTAGTAAAGCACTTATAAAAATAACCCAAAGAGTACTAAACATTTTCTCTCATAAATTATCCTTTATACTATGGTATCTTCTTCAATTTCTTTCTTTAGTGTCTCAAAGTTTTCATAGTACAAATCTTTTTACTTCTTTGGTGAGATTTATTCTGAGTTTTTTTGAGGCATAAATGTTGAATCTGTCGATTGCTTTAGTTAGACTGCCCATTATCACAATATTAATCCTACCAATCCAAGAGCATGGGAAATCTTTCCATATGCTGATATCTTCTTCAATTTCTTTCTTCATCAATATAATCCTCATCAAAATTCCAACACAATTCTTTACAGAAATTGAGAAATATTGTCAAAATATGTATGTAAACATAAAAGACTCAAAATAGCACAAACAATCCTGAACAATGAAAAGGCTCAGGACAGATCACTAATCCTGCCTTAAACTTATGCTACAGAACCATGGTTATTGAGACAGTTTGGTAGGGTATAAAAGAAAACTCATTGATCAATGGAAAAAACAGAAAACACACATATATACCCCACACTGTCACAGCCACCTTCATTTTTTGACAAAGACACCAAAAAATATATAGCCCAGAAAGGATGGCATTTTCAAAAAACAATGCTGGTCAAACTGGAAAGCTATCTATATAAGAATAAAACTAGATTGATATCCCATGCCCTGAAGAAAATTCTATTCTAAATGGTTCAAGGACTTCAGTGTAAAATCAGGTACCCTGAATCTGCTAGAGGGGAAAGTGGATAATATGTGTGAATGAATAGACACAGAAAAGAACTTTCAAAAGAGGACCTCAGGAGTGAAGACATTAAGACCAACAATTGACAAACAGGACCTCGTGAAACTAAAATGCTTTTATGTAACAAAGGAGATCAAAGAAGAGGAAGCCTACAGAGTAGAAAAAAAAATTTGCTAGCTATACATCTGAAAGAGGGTTAGTGTCCATAATATACAAAAAACTAAACATCAAGAAAACAATTGAAATGGCAGTAGTAGATTTGCTCTAGGTTTCATGGTCTCACCAATCATGGGTAGTACCAGGCATGCATTCCCTTCTATAGAGCAGGCTTTAAGTCCAATTAGATGTCTCTTGGTTACCCCTAAAACGTAAGTGCTACTATTGTGCCTTTGGGATTATCTTCTGTGATAGTCAATGGGTCTCCTAGGTGTCACAGCTAGTAAGATCATTGTTTGATTTTATCCCTTGGCAGTTTGTGTAGCATCTTCTAGTACTGTAAGTGCTAGTCCTCAGGGAGGATGCTTCAAAGTCAGTTCCACCTTAGTTCTTCCAAATCCTCTCTCTGAAGTGTGTGATGACTTCAGCAATAGGGACATACCTTCATATTTCGGGAAGCAAGCAAGGGCAATGGAAATAGGTATATTATCTTGGGGGTCTCTTGAATGCCCCAACCAACAATTCAAAATGACTTTTCCCATGCCTTGTACTGGGATTATTGTTATACAATTGGCTCTTTTGGGGAGCTTTATCACCACTAATGGTATAACTTCATATATGTTATAGGTAATTTTAGGTAAACATAAAATAATATGATTTATTATGGCCTTTTAAAACATCCTTGGTGTTGATAGAGAACTACAGGCAACTAATGAATGCTGAGATAGGGATAATCAATGTTTCCCAGGAATGAGCCCTCTCAGTGGTTTCCCAGTAACAAATGGTTAACCTTAAAACATATAAGCATCACTAAACGGACTCAGCAGGATACATATGTATGCATGGAATAATAATAATTAAAGAAAGAAAGAAAACAATGGAGATAATACAGCAAAGCAGAAAGAGAACTTGGAAGTAGGAGAAGGGGTTAAGATGATCAAAGCACATTATGTACTTATTCAAATCATTAGTTTGTATAAATCATAAATGCTAATAAAAATGAACAACTCTTAAAAGAAGAAATACAAATGCTTGAGAAATAATGTTTTAAATGTTCATCAACCTTGACCATCAGGCAAATGCAATTAAAATACTTTGGGATTTTATCTTACTTCAGTCAAAATGGCTAAGATTTAAAAATAAAGATGAAAAAGATTGGTGCAGATGTGGTGGGAGTGGAATACTTATTCACTGATGGTAGAAATGTAAATGGGTATAGCCAGTGTAATCAGTGCGGAGATTTCTCAAAAAGCAAGAAATAGATCTACCACGTGATTCAGCTATACCATGCTTGGGTATTGTTCGAAGGACTCTATATCCTACTATCAAGATTCTCGTCTTTCATGTTCATTGTTGCTCTATTCACAATAGCTAGGGAATGGAAAAAGCCAAGAAGCCCATCAATGAATGAGTGGATAATGAAAGTGCAGTACATATACATAATGGAATATTTTTCAGGTGTGAAAAAAAATGAAACTCACAGGTAAGTGGATGGAGTTGGAAATAATTAGCCAGATCCAGAGAGACAAATGTCACATGTTCTGCCTCAGTGGAGAGGCTTCTTCTTGCAGTAGACTGCAATTAACACAGAGACCCACAAACTGGTCAATGTGCAGAGAGTGACAGTGTGAAGTGCTTATACCTACATGGGACATCTATATGACTCTACTCCTCTATAGGACATCTATATGATTCTACTCCTCTATAGGACATCTATATGACTCTACTCCTCTATAGGTTCCAGGGATTATCCTGGAAGAGGGAGCAGGAAGATTATAAAAGCCAGAAGTGGTGGATAACTATGAGAAAATGGTTTTCCAGACAAAACAGGACAGCTGCACACATGAACTCAACAATTGTGACGAAAACAGGAGCTCAAGTGAACAAAACCCCTACATGGAGGAAGGGGTGATGGGCACGCCTCATGGGAGAGCTCACACCTGAGTATATGGTTTGTTCTTGTTGGGTGGGAGTAGATCTCAGAGGAGTAGGTGGTGAGGAAAATATAACGAAAATATCCTGTATGAAATTCCCAAAGAACTAATAAAAAACATTAATTAAACATTTTTAAAAGAAAAAAGGAGTGTGGATGCAGATAATAAGCTTTATCATATACTGTTGAGTATGTAAATTAGCATAATTTGTTTTGAGGGAAAATTGGAATATTTGTTAAAATTTAAATAAATTAATAAAATTAAGTATTTAAATCATGTCACCTATAATCAGTTTTCATACTTTTATATATATATATACTTTAGAAATATAGTTTGTATATATAAAGATAAATAAGAATATATATTACAGCAAATTTGATAATAATTAAGAAGTAAGAGATTAGTAAACACCTAACAACTGGTTTGTAGTTAGGTAATTTATAGATATCTACATTATGGATTATTAGGAAGAAGTTAAGAAATAAAGTAGATATGGAAAAATAACTATGTTATAATGTAAAGTATGAAAAGACTCAACAGCTTCTAAAACATGCTCTGACTTGTATCAAGAGACGATATATACATGTATGTATATACTTCTATATACACATATGCATACATAGATATCATTCTGAAAGGGCTAGGGAGACAGCTCAGTGCATAAAGGGCTTACCATACAAGCCTGAGCACCTGAGTTTGGATTCCCAGAACCCATGGAAAGCAGACATTGATAGCATCAGTCTCTGTGCTCTCATGGGAAGTTGGGAGGTGGAGATAAAAGACCCCGAAGGAGCTTTTGGTCATCTAGCCTGGTGAAGGTAGCTGTGAACGACAGAGGTTGTCTTCTGACTTCACAGTTTGTGCCATGGCATGTGCACTAACCCACACAATCATGCACACACACACACACACACACACACACACACACACACACAGAAATTCACTCGGAAAATACTTAAGTAATGCTCACAGGAATTGCTTTTAGTGAGGCTTGTGCTATGCTTTGTATCACTTTCCAATCATTAAAAATAGCTAGCTATAAAATTACAAATACTGACATGTTGCTCTTGCTTTAAAACTTCAATA
This sequence comes from Peromyscus aztecus, assembly GCA_902168405.1. NCBI lineage: Eukaryota > Metazoa > Chordata > Mammalia > Rodentia > Cricetidae > Peromyscus > Peromyscus aztecus. Next base: position 54,016 of record CABHPQ010170431.1, read on the forward strand.
GCTTTTAATTACCATTAGGCAAACATCCATGGTAAGTAAAGCTCTTGTGGCTTGTAACACTCGGCTCTAGACTCAGTGAAATTTTCTCTCCCTCCCTCCCTCCCTCAGATTCCATTGACAGTCACTACAAATTTATTCAACTCTTCAAATTCATTTGGAAGCATTTCTTCCAGTCTTCACTCTCGCCTAGCTAAAGTCTCTTCTCCAAGGAGCTCTCTGACCTTTACTTATCTTACTATACCACAGCTAGTGTGTATAGCAAGGGCCACACCCTTTGATTACAATTATCACCCCCATGGTCAACAAAATGGCAAGTGTGTGGTATGTGCTCACTTAATAGTCTTTAAACACCTGGATGTATAGAGACAGGACAAATTCAAAGACCGAGTCTGTTCCTATTAAGAAGAAATGGTCACAATTTGGCTGAAATACAACAAATACTTTGAAAGTAAAAAATGAGCTGAAAGTAGACAATTGGAGATGAAAAATGCAAGATTAAAGTTACTTAACTCATAGGAATGATGACACCTGAATATTTGAAATTAATCACAAGTATGGAATATGGATCTGAACATGTTGAGAAAACTGTCTTAGTGAATGTAAGTCTTGAAACTTGAGTTTTACAGCAGGAAGACTGGTGAAGCAGGAACTGGGACACTTTGAAGCAGGGCAAGGTGGCCTAGAATCTCAACACAGCTGTCTGTCTGTCTGTTGTTTGTTCCTGTGTCTTAGGGGACACAGTTTTCATACTCGTGTAATTTTAGGTCAACTCCACTCCAGCCAGACTCAGTGTGGTCCTACCATACTCAGCAGGAATGGAGCTGCAGGCACCAAACTAGACTAGGCTGCCACTATGGACCATGGACCTTACTGCTGAGCTACACAAAGGACCCAACTGATCAACTTTTAGGGAATGTTTTGAGGCCAGTAGGCACGCACTCTAGAGATCTTCGAAGAAACACAACCATTGAAATGTTGCTTCACAGAAAACAGGGCATCAAAGGCCTGCTTGCCTTTCTCATCTAGCTGTAACAGCACTAACAGGCTGAAGTTGACGCTTTCCTTCCAATTCCAGTACCCAAGTCCTCACTTTGTCTACTAAGAGGTTTGTCTGCCTATACCTTTCACTACATCTCCATAGTCATCTAGTGAGTGTATACCCCATCACTTGCTTCCTGGAGAATTCTTACATTGGTTTTCCTCCACTTAAATATGCATTCTTCCTTCACATCTGCCAGCAGAGGATTCTTCTGCCTTGGCACAGTCTTCTCTTTCTAACCCATCTGCTCTCTCCATTGGGGAGCATTTCCACCCATTTGTTTAACAGTCATGAACACTAATCACTCCTAAATTTAGGTTTTTATCCCAACTTTTCCAGTAGGAAACTCAACATGTCCCAAAGCAGACTTGCTACATTTTGCCAAGATCTTTTTCTCCAATATGTCTCATTTTGTTAATGCCATCACCTTGGTGTCAGAGGATCAAGGTAAAGGGATCGCAGGATTTTCTTTTTCTCCACAGTGGTTATATGTGGTGATATATTGTGTACCCTAATTAAATTTTCCTGAAGATCAGAGAACAGAACAAACCACTAGATTAAACATAGAGGCCAGGCAGTGGTGGCACACACCTTTAACCCTAGCACTCGGGAGGCAGAGATCTCTCTAGATCTCTGTAAGCTCAAAGCCACCCTGGACTACATGAGACTGACTCAGTTTAGGGGAGAAAACAGAGCCAGGCAATGGTGGCACACACCTTTAATTCCAGTACTGGGAAGCTGCTGTGGATGACTGATTGATAAAACGCTGATTGACCAGTAGCCAGACAGAAGTATAGGCGGGACGAGGAGAGAGGAGAATTCTGGGAAGTGGAAGGCTGAGGAAAGGAGATGCTGCCAGCTGCCACCATGAGAAGCATGATGTAAAGTCCAGTAAGCCACAAGCCACGTGACAAGGTATAGATTAATGAGTTTAAGTGTCAGAGCTAGACAGTGGTAGGCCTGAGCTAATGGCCGAGCAGTTTAATTAATATGAGCTTCTGAGTGATTATTTTATAAGTGGTTGTGGGGTCCGTGGGGCTGGACAGGACCGGAGAAAACTTCAGCTACTGGAAGCACACACACCTTTAATCCCAGGAAGTGATGGCTGGGTAGAGAAAGGTATATAAGGCTTGAGGAGACAGGAACTAAAGCCTTTTTGGCTGAGGAAACTCATTCGACTAGAGGCCTATCGGCTGAAGCTTTGTCAGGCTGAGGAGTCCTAGAGGTAAGATGTGGCTTGTTCCTTTGTTTCTCTGATCTTTCAGCATTTACTCCAATATCTGGCACTGGGATTTTTTATTAAAAGACCTTTAGAAATTTGTGTTACAGTTATACACAGATTGCCAATGCTGTCAAGGTGTTCAAGACTGTTTCCTCTTTCTTCACCCCTACAGTACTGTGCACAGTCTACTTTCAGCATCTCTGGCTGGGGTAAGTTCATTCACGTAACTCCTTCTGCAGGTCTGTGTTATCTGTGTATTGGCACCATCTTCTGACATGGTAGGATAGCCTTTGGTAAGAATTCTCCAATGAGTTTGCAGCCCATCAGGTGTGCATATTAGTTCTGCCTAAATCCATTTTGCACATTTCCTACCTTTTACCATGATGAAATACTCTATTTTCAAACAGTGCCAAGTTTCCCCCACATTTCTGTGTCTTTGCCAATGCAATTTCCTCAGAGTAGTGCATGCCTCCCCCTCCAATCTGGCCAGCTCTGATTACCTTTTTCATTCAATCTTACAAAATCATCTCTTACATGCAATCTGTTTTCTCTGTCCTCAAGCTGAATTAAGTCACCTGCTCATCTGTGTTCTGATAGTACATTAAATACATATGTAACAACATACTATGATTAGTGTCTTTGGGTTTACCTGCCTCTGTTGTTAAACTTGGAGGTCTTTGATTCCTCTGACACTCAGAAAACAAAATCAGTATGTTCATTGAATAGATAGTCAATCTTCAATGGTTTTACCTTACATCATTGAAGTTTGGCTAGCAATGTAAAAATGTTTCCAAACCATCCAAGTCTTCATCTATACCATTTTGTTTTTGGCTTTCAAGCCCCACAAATGGTTTTCTCCTTCAGCTAGGTCAGAAGTGTCATGTGTTGATATTTATGTACATTTCTGAACTTGTGTTTGTATCATCACTTCTTCTTGGAAGGGAATCTATCTTCTCACCTAACCCTTATGCTAGCTGTATACTAATTGTGTATTCTATTAAATCTGCACTATACTTTTGAGACAAGGTCTCCTATATCTGAAGTTGACCTTAAACTCACCATGTAGCTGAGGATGATCTTGTATTCCTGATCATCATGCCATCACTTCCTGAGTGCTGGGATTACAGGTATGCATCACTATCCCTAATTTTAAAACTATGCTATTTGTATGGCATGACTGATCTCATACCAACACATCATAGGTCCAACTATGCAATTTCCCATTATTCAAACTTGCTTATTGAGATGGCAATTTCCCATAGTTCTCATTTCTATCTTTAAAAAAACTATTAATTTACTATTTATTATCTTTGTTACTATTTGGTTTACACCTAAACTTATCATCAGCATAATTCTCTGCAGACAAAACTTAAGTGGTTTTCAAAGGGAGGTTTGTGAATACTATTGAGCTCTATGACATATTCAGATAGCCATGTAATCAAAATACTTTTGAAATAATACTAAAATGATATTTGCTATTTTCACAGTAGTGAAATGTGTGCAGAGGGTGCTAAGACAATGGTGAGCAAGGTAATTTGTGCCTTGTGTGTGCTTCAATGCAATTACAGCAAACTTCAGTTGTGCTCACTGTAACACACACACACACACACACACACACACAAACACATTCAGTTTTACTGAGGGATGCTCTTGATGAAACAGCAAAAACAACCCACAATCTTATTGAATCTTTATCTTTGTATACACATACTTTCATAGTTCAGTGAAATATGAGGCACACACGAATCTTCTCAGCTTCACGTGCTTGTATGATAGTGTCCCAGGAGAAAGTCACTCGTACGATTGGGGTACAGACCGACCTAGCTACATGTGCTTGCCATGGAAAGATATTTTCATGTAGAGGAAGAATGACTATCAGGTATTTGGTTGACACTTTTTTAGACATGAACACAGTGTGGTTGTCATTTTAAGAAAAACTGACAGTATTTGTTTCCTATATTAAATTCAAACATTTAAGTAAAATCATAATTTTAGAAAATTTGTATCTGCTATCAAAAATTTGACAGGTTCATAATATTTAAGTGTATTACTCAGATCAGTGGTGGTATTAAAACTATTACTTTGGAATTATATAATGAAAAAATCAGAATTTTAGAAAATTCGTATCTGATATAAAAAAACTGACAGGTTCATAATATTTAAGCATATTTCTGAGATCATTGGTGGTATTAAAACTATTCCTTTGGAATTACATAATAGAATGTGTTAGTATTTAAAGATCTGTTTAACTTGGCTAATAATCAACAAATGAAGTCCTGGGTTAATTTATTTTATTGACAAGGACCAAGGCCTCATAAGTGGCAAAGCCTTTCTTTAGTCCAAGTGTGAATATTGACAGTGTATGCTAAAGTATGCGTCTTACTAACGATTGACCACTGTGTGTAAAACCTAGCTTCTCTGGGGTGGCTGTGAGGCTCCTACATAGCTCTTCCACTGAAACTAGCTAATTCCTCTTCCTGTTGTAGTCCTTGGTGCTATAGCAGCACGGTAAACACAGCCCACCGGATCCCAGCTTTACTCTAGCTGTGCTTGTGTGCCCGTCCTCTGTTCACTCCCATGGTGGCCCAGTCAGGTCAATCCCCAAGCCACCAGGAAGCAACACCAAGTCAAATAAGACTGTTGGTGGTCATCTTCCTGCCTGTTGAGCCACACTGGCCCAGGAGCTGGCAGAAACCTGCTCTTGTAAACTGAGGTCCTCGGATTGATACATCCCACCCAGCTTCTCAGTAACCATTTTTTCTCAGAGAGTTCCCACTTATACTTTTTAATGATTTATCATATGTTGAGGTTATAATATAATAACATCGTTTCCTCCTTTCCTTTCTTCCCTCCGAACCCTCCCATACACCCCTCCTTGCTCTCTTTAAAGTCATGGCCTCTTTCTCACTAATAGTTGTTACATGCATATGGGTAGATGTATATACATATACATTTCTAAATATAGAAACACAACCTGTTCAGTCTGTATAGTATTACTTGTATGTATATTTTTCAGGGCTGGCTGCTAGCTGTTGGATAAGCAGTTGGTGTGATCTTCCCTGGGGAAGACTATTTCTCCTGCTTTAGCAGTCCGTAGGTCCCATTCATAGTTACTTGCATCTCTTGTGGAATGAGTTGTTCTCAGAACGGCATTTCAGATATTCTTGTTCAGGTACATTAGCTCCTCTCGAGATCACTGCAGGCCATCCATTCATCTCCTAAAGTCCACGGCAGAGTGTTATGTGCAAAGTGGGTGCTCAATGCTTACTGTTTAATAAACAAAGCATAAAACTGCCCAAACTGTCACTTCTTTATTCACTTTTTCCCTCATCCAACAAATATTTATTAAGCCCTTCACATGCAAGATAATACACTAGGTTCATTGACTATATGAAGACAACATAGTCATGGCTAATTCTCTGGAAGGTGCCACAATTCACTGATGAAAATTAACCTTTCAACTAAGGGTTTATAATAAGTGTGATGGTTACTCTTGGTTGTCAACTTGACTATATCTGAAATAAAGTATAATCCAGAAGTGGAGGGCACATTTGCGATCCAGATCTTGAGGCAAGAAGACAACATGCCTTTGATCTGGATCTTCAGGCTAGAAGTCACACCTTTAATCTGGGCCACACCTTCTTCTGGAAGCCTATATAAGGACAATGGAAGAAGAACATTTGTTTGTTCTTTGCCTGCTTGCCCTCATCTTGTCAGTACATCCATTCCAGCTGAGACACCCAGCCTCGTGGGACTGAGCAGCTACTAAGTTCTTGGACCTTCCATTCACGGTTAGCCATTGTTGAACTGTAGCCTGTAAGTCATATATATATATGAATTCATTCTGTGACTCTAGAGGACCCTAATGCAATAAGCATCGTCTTTTCCTTTCCTTTTTACTCTTCAAACCCATTTTTTCATGCAATCAATGTCTAGAGGTGATGAATAAATGAGAAGAAATAAAAATAAATGTTTCTTTCTTTAATCTAATAATTTCTTCACCTGTCTTTAATTAAATCAATAAGTTTAAAAATTATCCCTGACATGTTAACAATATGACAAACCTATGACAATTTAGAACTTAGACTCAACATTATTTATAATTTAAGTGGCATTCTTGCCATTAAAACCATTATGTTTATGAAAAATAAGAAGAGTTAGAAAAGATCAGGATTACAGTCAGGAAATAGCTCTGTGGTGGAGCATTTTCTCTAGCCTGTGTGGGGCCCTAGGTTCAAACTTAGTACGGAAGAAAGGGAAAATAAAAAAAAATTTAAAAAATGTAAAAAGAGCAGGATTATGTTCATAAAAGCCATAGTAGGAAGAAAATGGCAGGCTTTCTTTGTCATAACTTCAAAGCAATCCTTGAAATGAATACAGGGCAGGATATTACTGTTCATACAAAGTAAGTATACTTGATACAAAATAGAAAATGTATGCCAGAAAAATATATGGTGTGCCTGTTTATTGAGCCAGTTGGAGTCCATAGCTAGAAGCAATGTAACTCCCTTGAGGAAAGAAGGATTACTTCAGCATTTACAGGAACTCACAAGCTTCATGTAGCATGCAGGGACAATAAAGAACAATTTCCATGTCTAAGACAGTTAATTCTAGCATATATCCCTGAGTGGGGTCATGGTGTTTCTTGGGGAGGGAGAAGTTATATGATAAGATAGTTGGATTTGTCTCTCTCACCATTAGAAACTCTTGGGTGGCTCTGAATGAGTTGAGTCATAGGAATGCCATGCCAAAAAAGTAGTAACTACATTTGTGAGCAATACATTAATTTAAGCAGGCTTACTAAAAGTCAAAAGATTATTCATTGAAATTGTCTTGCAATTTATTTTTATTTTTATTCTCTCATTTCAACAAAACAGTTCTTGGAGGCACACACTCCAAAACCTGAGCTGGTAGTGATGTGAAGTGAACTCTGTTAAGTAGCATGCAGAGTAGAGAGTGTAATGTTTATGATTACAGCCCGACATGAACTCTAGGATAAAGCTGATCATCTTTGTCTCTTTTGCATGTTGCAGCCAGAAAGCCAGCTCACACCCACCTGTGCAAAAACTCATTGGCTGAGATTTCAGAGGACAGTAGAGGCATAATAAGATCATTGTCTTCATTTTCCTAAAGCGTCTTTGGGGTTGGCACCATTTTCAAAAAATGTCTCCCTTGGGGAAGAAGAGGGCACCTGAATTGCACCCTCTTATGAATCAAACTTTGGCACATGGCATTGGATGGCTGGGATTGTGTGCCATTTCTGAACCAATCACAGAGGTCACTGGTGGTGGAATACATTAATTGGTTCACACTCCAGCTCACACATTTTCACCTAAGGTGCAGAGGTGTGGGCTGAGTGATTCCCCGAAGTAGAAGTAGGTGATAATGTTGTTTCCAAAGGGGTGATATTAGACTGCCTAAACAGTACACCAGATCCAATAGAAATCTTTGAATGCACTGGAGAAGATGTGCTTGCCTAGCCATTTTCAAATGGAAGCTTAAAACATAGAAGGGGAATGGGAAGATATACAGAGAGGAAATAAAGGGAAACTCTTAGTCTTTCGGTAACTGTTGGGACATACTTTGTTTTCCACTTTGGTCATCAGGAAGGCTCCCCCACCCCAGGAGGGGGCTTTTGAAATGGTTCTCAGCAGGCTGCTGCAGACCCCACTTACCACAATGCAATCTCATCTCAACTAAAAGTAGCATTTCTTTCCTCATCCTGGAGACAAACTTTTTAAACTCTGTGTTATCTTGTTGTAAAGGATAATCTTGTCATTTCAGGACGCGACAGCCTGCCCTAACTGAGAGTATTGGCAGGGAGAATATGGCTACTGTGTTTTTACTGTGTTTATGTAATAACAATGTTTTCCTTACATGTGAGGCTTGGCACATGGTTGGTACTAAAAATGTTGGTTGAGTAATTGCATGAATGGGTATCTGGATGAAAAAAATACTATGGCAACACGTTAATGGGTAATAGATGAGATTCCCGTGGTCATGTATGCCAGTTTAGAAGACATCACTAAGCATCGTCTATGACAAGTTGCTTCTCTGTGGGTTCCTGCGGGGCCACCACGCTCTCTCAGGTAGCCCTCTGAGACTCATCAGTAGCATCCTTTACAGTGCTTGCATTGTGTGCCATGAAACCCAACCTGGCATCCACCAAACCCTCAGTCTTTTGGTGTAAAACAAAGTGCAGCTTCCCCCACAGAGCGTCCTGATTAAACAAATTAACTATGGCACTGCTTGCAAATACACATGCTAGAGTGCAGGCAATGAGCAGATACAATGGCCAAGTCTGTATTTAATTTTAATTAAATTTCATTCTGTAGCTCAATTAATCCACATCTCCAAATGTCAGCAGGACTTAGGCAAATGGAATGACATCTGCCGCGCCTCACAGGACTATAAAACCTTCACTGCAGCTAGGTTTGGAAGCACACCAGGAAAGATGAAATATCTTTATTAAGTCTGAAGCAATGTATAGAAGTCTAACTCAGAGTCTAATAAAGAATGTAAACTAGGGAAGGGAACTGGACTAAGAAGAGGAGTGGCTGTTGGCATGGCAAACAGTGCTCAATACCCTGTCTTGTGTTATTCGTTGTTGAAAAGTTGCACTTGAACTTAGAGCTCTTTTCTTTACTATGACCCGGTGGGCTTCCCAACTACGCAGGTTGGTTTTCTTTCTTTTAAGCAACTCCAACTTTTTTCTGAGGTAGGAGAATTGGTGCATAAGGGGTAATCATTCTACATGGAGTGTGGAAACAACCACATCAGCTATGCAAGGTCATAAAAAAGACCCCGGTCATAAAAAGGAAGCCGGAGAGTGACGCACAGTATGGGTAACGACAAGCTTCCAAACACTCTTGTTCTGCCACTTATAACATCAGATTAGGTGCTTATTTTAAAATAAAAAAGTCAGACATTATTAACTGGAGAGATGGGGTCCCCACCTGACAATGACTGGTTTGGGGAAATGTCTATGTGGTGATTTTAGAAAATGTCAATGTTCTCCTCAGTGTTAAAGGATAAGAATCAGTGAATCTTAGTAAAATAAACCCATCTACTTTGATACAACAATAAATAATATATGGCTTCTTCTCAAACAAAAAAGTAAAGAATATATCACAATAAAATACAATTTATTTTTTTTAACAGGGAGAGAAGCCCAAAGAATCAGGCAAGCTCTGGAGGAATGGCAAAAGCCTGAGGGTAGGTGTTGAAACAAGAGCGGATTTCAGCTAATGAAAACTGGAGAAAGTGAGATGAGACCACAGCAGTAACAGGACAGAGACTGAGAGAGACAGAGACTGAGAGAGACAGAGAGACAGAGGCAGAGAGAGACACACAGAGAGAGACAGAGAGACACAGACAGAGGGAGATAGAGATAGATAAAAATGAGGCTAAGATTTCATTTTATAGTTTGAGCAAAGTTCAAATTCTGAAGATCAGGTAAAATAGGAATAAAAACTAAGCGTCATGGTGTCAAGGCAGCAGATGTTCTTCTGTGTCTATGCAGTGCTCTGGATTTTAGTCTCCAAGCAGTGGGCATTCTCTGAGGACTCTGGGCAAGATCCACCCCAGGTCTGTTTGTAACTGAAGTGTGAAATACAGAGTGGTGGTCAAGCTGGAGCAAGTATGCAGACTTTCAGGGAGGAGGCCATTCACTAAATCCACCTGTTTAGGCTCACACAGAACATAAGCAGAAGACCTTAGTTCTGATTTACATGGATGAGGAGGGACAGAAGCAGTGAAGGCCTGGTCCACGTAATTCAGACAAGAGAACGGAATGAAAGATGATTAGGTATCGAGTGCACTGTTATCCTGAAAGATAGAGGGGGTGGGGGGGCATTTTCAGGTTCCTCTATCAAATGGTCCTGACACCTCGGCAATGATTCTGCTCTGCAAAGATGGTAGGAAGATAATTTTAACGTGTAAACAATCAGCTTTTAAAAAATTATCAACTTATTTTGAGTTATAGACCCATTAGAATGATTTTAAAAAGGAACATGAACAGAAACAGGAATATACCAGCTTAGAAGGAGAGAAGAGGATAAATGCAGAATAGAAAATCCAGCACTCCTTCTCAGCACACTGACTCAAAGTCACAGGATCAAACACAAGTGGTTCTCATGCATTAATAATTTACAAAAGTTCTTCTTTGTTGTGAGAATAAAGCTGTTTATATTTTACCTTGTTTTACATTTCTTTTATATTTTCTGTTCTACTTGCCATAATTCTGCCATTGTTCTTATACCCCTTTTCATATGCATATCTATAACATTAACTCTTGTAATTCTATGTTTTGGTTAAAACTATGTCATTACTTGGAATTGTGTAATATCTTAGGAAATATGAAAAATTTCCAACGAAAATTAAAGTAGACTGGAGCGTTGAACTTCAATTATTAATTATTTAATTAAAAACAATCAAGATACGAGAATTAGGAATTTGGGATCTGGCAAATTCAAGAAAAACTTCTGATTTAGTTATGACAAAGATTGAATATTATAGTCAGCGTATGAAGCTGTGGAACTGAAACTTTAGCACCAATGTGTGGGGATGAATGATGAACTTCTAGCTATCTTCTGAGTCTGCCTTCTGAGAAGTCCAACCGATACACGGCCTAGAGTCTTTGTCTTCTTGTAGCTGTTATAAAATATCTTGGCAAAAACAACTGGAGGGAAAAGAATTTATTTGGCTCACAATTCCAGGTTATAGTCTGTCTCTGTGGGGAGGTTGAGGTAACATCAACTAGAAACATCCATACACATTACATTCCAATCAATAGTAGACAGCAATGATGTATTCATGCGAGCGCTCAGCTCACTTTCTCTACTCTGACATGCCCACAGGACAACCTTATCCAAATACAGCTCATAGAGACTTTCTTCCATGTCCTTCTAGATCATGTCAACTTGACAAGTAACACTAACCATTCCTCCTAGCATACTGAAGTTGAATCAGGATCCAATAATGTGTCACTAATTTAGTAGGCATGAAAGCATTAGTCTAGATAAAGAATGAAGCATAGTGTATTATTAATACCCAAATATGCAAGTGGGAGAATTGAAGTTGTGAGAAAGAGCTTTAACTGAGTTCATGAGTTAACTGCTCCTAAGAAATTCTTGCTGTATAATGAGAGAAGCACTCTGCTTGTAACAATTCATACTTTGTTTACATATTATAAGTATCCATTTACAAAGTTAAGTCTAGAACTCTGAAATGTGGAAATGGAACCACTGAGTATTAGCTACATTTCTCAAGGGCCCAGAAAGAGATCTAACTATGATGTTGTATGGTACAATCAAGGAATTAAGCTGTGTTTGATACTGACTTAGATTTCTTAGTTGAGTTTTACCTTGATGTCAAGGGCCCTAAGTTAGAGCTACACCAGCAATTCATATAGAACTGTAGGTCTAAAAGGCAGGAAGCTTCTACTGATGCATTGCTATTGTCAGAAATAACTTCTGTCTTGAATGAAGATCACTTAAATATGAAGCTGGATAGTCAATGAAGTTGAATTGTATATTTTTAGATACAGAAGCAGTCTATGCATAATTAAATTGAAATTCCATGTATCTTCTATTATCTAAATCATTTCCTCAACTTTAAGTATTTTCCCACACACATATGGATCTCAGATGGAAAGTCATTAAGTTAGACATTTCTCCATCCCTCACCCTTAGTTTTCTAAGGTTGGAGCTACATGGTCACATAACACAAGGACCTACCTTCTCAGGGTTCTTTCTTTCTATAAAATGAAATATAAAGTCATTCAGCTTAAATGACTTAAAGAATAAGTTCAGTAAAGCATTAATATTTAGATAATTAAATATCACAAAGTATGAATTGGTAGCAGATATTAATAATAATTCATCAATCCTCTAGACATTCACAATTTTTAAGTTCTACTTACATATTACATGGTGTATAATACTGAAACTGCCTGGTTGATATGAAGAATTAACATGAACAACAACAAAAATAAGATCAGGAAGTTTTTGTTAGAAAAAGCAAAAGTTAGAGGTTTTTAGAATTATCATTGTAGACAATCTATTCAAATTCAAAGGATAATATAAGAGTGACTGTGGCACAATTTGCAAATTTCTATGGAAAGAGTGCAGTTTAAAAGGGCATTAGTAAGAATGCACAATCACTCATTTGTGTGGGCTGTATCTTAGAAATCAGAGAAGACCTCCACTGCATCTATCAGACCACACTCCCTCATCTTTCCCATCTTCTTAGCCTATTCTATTAATTAGCCTTGCTCCACCATATACTGACCATTCTTGTGCCCCTCATCTTTTCTCCAGTCCATTTCTTTTCTTCTTTCTTTCTATAACCCACGTATGTACATTCTTTTCCAGTCATTGTGCTGGATGTCAAAGGAAGGTAATTAAGATCAGGTTTCTGTCACCAAAAGCTTATCGCCATCTATATAGGAGGGCCAAACAACTGTCATTCATTCCCATGATGGCTGTAATGAGGGTAACAGGAAGCCAAAACTAAGGACACGTGAAAGCAGCAAGTTCACTGGATAGGGGATTCCTGGGAGGGATCTTAAGCATGAATAGAATTAGCAGAGAAAAAATGAATGGAGAAAGTTTAAGGCAGCTAGGAAAATATGAAGAGAAAACGTGGCAGTTTGAAAGCATTGAAAATATCTGTCCAAAAACCCCAGTCTGGTAGCCCAGGGAGCGACAGAATTAGCTTATAGCTCAGAAGGTTCACACTAGCAGGAGAATGGTAAATGTATTTAAAAATAATGAAACTAGAGCTGTGAGACCAGTTGGGGGCATTTATTCCTACTGGATTCTGGGTGAGGCATGATTAATACCTGGTGATTATAGAGATAACAACAAACCCAGTAGATAAAGAGTCAAGCCCTGGGTTTCCTTATACCTAATCCAGAGATCTCTCTAATATACTAAAAGTAAAATCTATAGTTCTATGGCAAAAATGACGCATTTTGTTGTGGGCTCTATTAATTATGTGTAGGGTTTTTTAATTTTTTTTTGTTAGACCAGTGTTTTGAACTCTGGGAGTTCCTTAATTTTTTTACTGTTTCTAATGAAAAGTTTTTGTATGACATATTTTGATCATATTCTTCCCCTTCTTCCAACTCTTCCCACCTCTCTACCCAACCAATTCCATGTTCTTTCTCTCTCAAAAACAGTAACAACAACAAAACATGAAAATCAAAACAAACAAACAAAAAACTCAATAAGACAAAAAATACCAAAACAAAATAAAACACGTCCACAAAAACCATGAAGTTATTTATTTGTCTTGGCCAACAACTATTAGCATGGAGTGTGGTGATGATGGAGCACATTCGGGGCACTTCATTGCAGAAAACAGGTCTTCCCTTCAGGAATCAATTCTCTCCCATGGTGCATCCATCTCCTGTGTATGGAGACGAGCCATTTGGAGGAGCATGCTCTAGTGGCCTTCTAGACGCCATTGTTATGTGTTCACACCTCTCCTGCCATAATTTCTGCCTCTGTTACATCTCAGAGCTGCTACTACTGATGCTCCCCTAGTTGTCTGTCCTGAATCCTACATTTGGTACCTCTAAAACATTTCAGATGAAGCAGTATGGGCATACCCTTGTTCTTCATGTGCTGAGATGAGAAAAATTAACCGTAAATGTTAAAAAGATGTGACTGTTGGTCCAGGCAGTCACCAAACACAATCAGCTACTCCGCAGATCTGGAGTTTGGAAAAGAAGCCCAGTTCAAAATCAACTCCATAATTCCAGGGCATGATAAGCTAAACTACATTAGGTGGCAAGTACTGTCTAAATCACGTTCAGCAGCTAAAGCACTGCAAATCAGTTGTTGTCCACGCTGTTCTTCTAAATACGTCTTTATACAGAGACGTTAATCATGTGACAAAAATACCTTGCTTGTTTCAGTATACATTAATAAACAGAGAACAAAAATCATGTAAGAATTTGTCAGAAAGCTGGTAGAAGAGGGGGTGTTTTGGTGGGAAATGTAATATTTTAACTGTGTACACTCTTGCTGAATTAAATATAAAGTCAAGTTTTACACACACACACACACACACACACACACACACACACACACACACGGGGAGAGAGAGAGACAAAGGAAGGAAGAGAGAAAGACAGAGACACACACACACATGGAGAGAGAGAGAGAGAGAGAGAGAGAGAGAGAGAGAGAGAGAGAGAGAGAGAGAGAGAGATGTGAGCAAGCATATTTGCCTAAAAGAATGCTATTACATTTGTGTTACTTAGAGCACAGACATAGAAACAAGAAAATAGCAGGAAGGAAAAGGGACAATAAAACTTCCCTCAAATCTAATTGTTTCCCCTTAGCAACAAGAATCCTGCTGTGGTTTCCTTCTCTCTTGCTGTGAAGAAACACCATGACCCAAAGGAACCTGAAGGAGGAAAGGGTTTATTTGGCTCACACTTCTGCATCACAGTCCATTACTGAGGGGAGCCAGGGCAGGAGCTCAAGGCTGGAGCCTGGAGGCAGGAACAAAACCTTGGAGGAACACTGCTTACTGGCTTGCTCTCCATGGCTTGCTCAACTTGCCTTTCATACACCTAGGACCACCTGCCCAGGGTGGCAAAAGCCCCCCCACAGATTTGCCTACAGGCCAATGTGAGGAAATTCCTCGTGAGGTCCTCTCAACCTCGGCAACTCCAGTGTGTCTTGTTGACAAGCACTAAGGACCACAGATGCACAGCACCATACCCAGGAAGACTTCACAACCTCTGACGTCCAGGAAGACTTCACAACCTCTGACGCCCAGGAAGCCTTCACAACCTCTGATGCCCAGGAAGACTTCACAACCTCTGATGCCCAGGAAGACTTCACAACCTCTGATGCCCAGGAAG
>CABHPQ010170432.1:14687-41271 GCA_902168405.1 Peromyscus aztecus
ATTTAGGAACTGGAAAAATATTTAATATAAACCAATCTATTCTTTTATTGTTTACACAAATCAATAATAGCCTTTTGCTCTTTTAATAATAAAGACGTCCCTTTTGTCAAGCTGTGACCCACAAAGCATTGGCACCACTAGATCAACATTTGGAGACTAAAAAGACGGATGTGTTTTGACAGGCTTTGCACTCCCTGAAGGGACAGATGATAACTGGTGTGGATGGAGGCAGCCAACACCTCCTCTGAGGTCCTTGCACTGAGGGTGTGTCTGTGAATATTCACATCCTAAGATGCAGAGCTTGTGTGCTGGACATTTGGCACTGGCTAGAGGCAAGAGAACAACTTAGTAATAAAGGTCATTTTCAAGGGAAACATGAGAAAATGACTCATATTGTGAAACAAAATATATAGAAATGGATGGCTAGAAATCATAACAATTGGGGGTGTTCCCCAGTTGCTGAGAGCCTGTCTGGCATGCATGAGGCCCTGGACCTACCCCCAGAGACTGGGTACAGTGGCCAAACATATAACCCCAGCACTTGGCAGGTGTGGGAGGATCAGAAGTTCAAGATCATCCTTGGCTACATAATGAGTTTGAGGCCAGCCTGGGTTACATGAGACCCTTTCTCAAAAACATAATGACTGTTTCTGGGATATTTTCTTCTTTGTGCATTCTTTGTATATTTTATTTTTATTATTCTTAGGAACATGGACTTTTAGTACACTGATCTAAAGGAGCAAGGCTAACCGATGTGAAGTGAAAAGCTCCTCTGCTCTCAGAGGCCAAAAGCCAATCCACACAACTTCACAGGGTCGGAGCCTCACACAGAGGCTCACACTGTTGCACACACGTGCTCTGTACCTGTGCACCAGAGGACCTGCACAGAAAAGGACGGCCTGAGGATCTAAGCGAGGACACTCTCCAGGATGGTCCAGCAGCCATCGGACGTCACATCCTGTAGAAAACGCACGGCTGGCAATCAGGTAGACGAGGCTTCGCCTCTCTGATGGGACAAGGAGAGCCAATCTAGGCCACATTTTTAAAGGCAAAGGAACCAATTTTCTTCTAATTGAAAATGTTTCTAGGAGGGAGAGGAAGGAAGACTGGGGACAGAGCTTTTTGTCCCCATGAATGGCTGTAGCGTTCTAGCTGTCCCCACGAGCATGCCTGTAACTTTATGTCCCCGTGAGCATCCTATGCTTGTCTTTGAAAACATCAAAACTGGAAGGCTGGGAGAGTCTGGGAACACCGTGGGAGGGGCAGGAAGACAGGAAAGCACCCACCTGGGGGAACCCAGCAAGGACGACTGTGACAACTGGGGTGTTCTTCTTCTTTTTTTTTTTTTAGGTTTTTTGAGACAGGGTTTCTCTGTGTAGCTTTGCACCTTTCCTGGATCTCGCTCTGTAGACCAGGCTGGCCTCGAACTCACAGAGATCCGCCTGCCTCTGCCTCCCGAGTGCTGGGATTAAAGGCATGCGCCACTACCGCCCGGCCTTTTTTTTTTTTTTTAATACTTTATTCTCTGTTAATTTGCCATTCTTTTTTTTAATATTTATTTTTATTTTTATGTGCACTGGTGTTTTGCCATGGATGTTGGGTCCCCTGGAACTGGAATTACAGACAGTTCTGAGCTGCCATGTAGGTGTTGGGAATTGAACCTGGGTCCTCTGGAAGAGCAGTCAGTGTTCTTAACCACTGAGCCATCTCTCCAGGCAACTGGTGTGTTCTTATGCCTGAAACTCCCCGTCACTATTGCGATGGTTCGGAATCAGGGCAAAGAAGCCGAGAAGCAGGCAACTCTTGACTTAAGCACGGCCGTAGGACCATTTATTTACTTACCCAGTCTACAGCCTTTGTTCAGAACCTATGTGTCATCCTTTGATGAAAACCTTCCAATGCATTCCGATAACACTGTGTTTAACAGACCACAGTGGAGTCGACTGGAGCTTACTTAGGCCGCTGCACTTTCTCACTGACAGTTCTGAAGAAGCCCCGCTGACATGCACACAGTTTAACTTCCTAGGCTATCTTCCCCCCTCTACGCCCATCATCAGGCCTTGCTTAGCAGGAAGCACGAAAGCAGAACTTCCCGAAAACGTGCTGTGTCGAGGAGTAAGACAGCGTGATGAGAGCCAGATGCTGGCACCGGCTCACTCTGTGAGGCTTTCCCTAAGATCTGTGTGTCGGTGGCAGTGTGGGTGGCAGAGATCTCTATTCCCTCCGCAGCTGGAGGGTGTGGTGTCGGCAGCCTTCAGCTCCTGGGGTAGGAGCACGTGCTTATTCTAAAGAAAGTGCTACCTCCAGGCAAGTGACAGCAAGAATGGCAGGGAGGTGGCCTTGAATAAGCCCGGGCCTGATGTGTGCTACAAGTTGACGGGCAGCCATAGGCCTGTTCCCAGGGCAGGTGTTCTCTGGTTACTTCCCAGGATGCCAAAGTGACAGACCAGAGTGTTGAGAAAGCAGGACTTCCAGGAGGGAAAGCCACCCCTTACTAAGCTGACACGTCTTTTCTCGGCTGACAAGTGAAGCAGACTTGGAGGCAGAGGGCCTGGCTTAAATCTAAACTCCCGCATTTACAATCTTTCTAGGCCCCGACTTTCTCATCAAACGGGAAACGTCAGCACCCAGCTCTTTCAGCAAGCTAGACCGTAGAAGGTAAGTTTCGGCTGTGGTGTGCACAATGTGGACACAGGGTCTGGATTCTGACAGCTGTTCTCTGCACACACGGTGTGCCTCTCGGCTCTCCATCTCTCCCTAGCCCCAGGAAATCTTTAACACATCTCCAAAGACTCAAACTCCGGTGTTTATTTTTTCTTTCCCAATGGGAATCTCAGAAGGGAAAAAGAATTATAAAAACATACAAACGGCTTTCCCAGTGTACACCTCTGTATGTATTACATGATTCTCAAAAACACAGCCTTTTAAAATACAAACCGAGAATAATATTTCTCTATACACATGTCCCATAAACTCTGAGTATATACTTAAAGGCGGCTCAAATCTGGTGCAAGTGTGCTGTCTGGAACCTTCCCGTCTGTCTTTCTTTGGGGAAGTGGGTGTGGGGTAGAACAAGGGAATGAGATATGAAGCAGCAGGGATCAGCCGTAAGGCATAGAGTCATGAAAAGTATGAGTGTCGGACAAAGAGAACTAGAAAAGCCCCCTTCTCATTTCTACCCAAGGATGAAAAACACTGAACGATGCCTCTGAGTGTTGAACTAGCCCCTGTCTGTGAGCGGCTAACACAGTGCCCATCTGTGCCTAGTGTGAACTAGCCCCTTTCTGTGAGCTGCTAACACAGTGCCCATCCATGCCTAGTGTGAACTAGACCCTGTTTGTGAGCCGCTAACACAGTGCCCATCCGTGCCTAGTGTGAACTAGCCCCTGTCTGTGAGCGGCTAACACAGTGCCTGTGCCTAGTGTGTGTGTGCAAGAAAAGCTGGACACTTTGATTCATCTGTGATTTCTAAATCCAGAGTTCTGTCCACCCTGCGACTTCCCACAGCCGTCTCTCAACTACGTATTTATATCCTGGAGTGTGAAACTCCCTCCTGCTCCTTCACAAGGACCCCCTGGGTGCCTTGGCACATCCGTGAGTCCTAACCCAGTACCCTCCACTCATTTATGGGGTGAATGAGACATTCCAAGTAACTGGGAGGACAGTGTATGTTCTTAAAGGAAACTCCAGTCCGCGGTTTTAGATAACAGACTGAGAGTGCAGGTATACTGGTTAACACACGATCACATCTGCTTCTGCAGGCAGCAGCGCAGCTGCCTCTGTGAGAGGCCACCAGCCTCTCCCACACAAAGCTCTTCCTGTGCATGACAGGTTGAGTATCTTTGCTGTTGAAGGACACCTTGGTCTCTAGCTGAAGGGAAAAGAACCTAAATGATACAGTACTTCCCAGAGCCCCGCAGAGAAGGGAGGAGCCTTCCAGAGGACGCAAGACTAACGCAAGTATGACAATGACAACGAATGTTAGGGTCCTGCCCTTACTCCAGCACATGCGCAGCTCGGGGTCTTGCATCTTACGTCATCAAGGGGCACTGGTGGCTATGTACCTGCCTTAAAAAGCCAGATGCGGACCCCCACCCTCTCTCTCTCTGCTCTCTCTCTCTCTGTTCCCTCTCTGCTCCCTGCTCTCTGCTCTGGCTCCCACCATCTTTCTTTTTCTCCAGGCCTGGCTCTCCTCCCTCCTTTCCCCTCCTTCTTTCTAATAAAGCTCTTTGTAACTCCGGTAGTCGTGGCCGTGGCCCGCGACTTTTCCACTGGTAATCAACTAACATGACCTCCAGGCATCTCCATGACAGGATCATAATATCAGAAGGCTGTGCTGCTGCTGGACACAAACCTAGACAATCTGGGGAGAGGGAATCTTGTTTGAGAAAATGCCTCCGTAAGACTGGCCTGCTGCTATGCCTGTGGGGCGTTTTCTTGATCACTGTTTGATACCTGAGGGTTCAGACAACTATGAGAGGTGCCAGCCCAGGGGACTGGGGGTTTACTAGAAACACACTGGCCAAGCCATGGGGAGCAAGCCAGCAGGCAGTGTTCTTCCATGGTCTCTGTTTTAGTTCCTGCCTCCAGGTTCCTGCTCTGAGTTCCTGCCTTGGCTCCCCTCAATGGACTGTGATCCAGGATGCATCAGCCAAATAAACTGTTCCCTCCTCAGGTTGCTCTTGGTCCTGGTGTTTTATCATAGTAATAGAAACCAAACTAAGAAAAAGGCATTCTGGTGAAACACTGTGACTTAGAGGCTTCCTGTGAAAAACACCCCGATTTCAGTGTATTAAGGTCCAGTACACAGACAGAAATCACAAGCAAGTCTTCAGCTGAAATTATTGTCTCATGAACAGAGACAGCCAGGGTAGTGAGTGGGATATGGAGATATGCATTTTCCTCCAAGACAAAGCTTTAATGAAATACACAGAAATTTGCCTAAAGACTCCTCGGGAAATGGCACTTACTTAAAATGAGAAAACCCCACGGAACAGTTTTTAAACAACCAAGAGGGCTCCGAAAGGCATTAGGAAAGGAAGCCACCCTCAGGTGGCCAGGGAGGGATGCCCCGGAGCTGGTGTGTCAGAGGCACCACTTGAATCACAGACAGGGAGCGGATCAAGTGACACCAGGTTTGGTGTCATCCTGATGCACTTCCGGCTGCGTGGTGAGTGTTAAATTAAACAAAGCAACACGTGACACGGGGAGTCTGAGCCTCTGTTCTTACCACTGGTACCCACATACCAGATGGCAGCACACACCCATAACCAAGCACAGGGCCCCTGTGGGCTGGGGGCTGGCGAAAGCTGAGTCAGGCTGGCTCCTTCTCTGCTGGCCTCTGTGGAGGAGGAGGAGCTGATCCACCTCCACAGACAGTTTTTTGGGCCCTGTGGATGCGTGCGCTCCCCCTGCCCCTTTCTTTCCTTTTCTTTCTTTCTTTTTCTGGATAGGGTCTCACTACATAGACCAGGCTAGTCTAAAATTTACAATCCTATGCCTCAGCCTCCTGACTCAGCCTGGGATGACCGTACAGGTGCCCTTGAGGGCCCACAGTGCCCATGGATGGGTTCAGAGCATCTGTGAATGACGTTTCCTTACCACTATATGCAAGATGACACCCAGCTGGAACTAAGAAGCTGTGCAAACACGCGGAGACATGGCAGGTTGACCAGGCACAGCGGGCCGCGTAGCAGACTTGGGAGTATTAGCTCTTTAAAACCTTTCCCTTAAGGCTCGCTCACTCACCGAGTGAACGAAACCAGTTGTGGATAGACAAGCATCAAAGGATTGCATTTCCCTGAAGAGGCCAATTCAGAGGCTGGAAGTAGAATGGAGTTGTCAGGAGCTGGGGGGAGGGGAACAGGAAGTTTCTGTTTGGTGAGGGTAGAGTCTCAGTTTGGCAAGAAGAAATGAGTCCTGTGGATGGATGGCGGCAATGGTAACAGGACCATGGGAAAGCAGCTAAGATTCCTACACTTGCTGCTCCAGAGACTGCCTTCCACAGCTGTCTTTCATGAGGATGCAGGCTCTCCTGTAATTCCATCTTTGCATCTTTGCGTCTGTGTCAAGGCCTTTCAAACAGGAGGCTCATGGCAGGGCCTGGACCTCTATGATTAACACAACTGAAATGTAAAGTGAACTTTTCAGTTCTACCGAAAATCAGTTAAAAAAAAAAAAAAATCAGCCTTCTTAAGCAACCGAAGTCAGTGGGAGGAGGAATGTATTTCTCTTTGAAATTTGAAGTTATATAAATCAAACTTCAAAGAATCCCAGCACATTCCCTCATGCTGTATGTGGCTTTTGAACTGAAGAGCCCAAATCTTTGGTGCTGTGACCTCATATTTTCTGGTACCTACGGCCTGGGAAATCAAACTTCACGATGGACCAATCTCGGCCAGTGTCTGTTACTGACTCAACAGAGAAGGGCCTGGTGGGAAGCGGGGTGCCAGCTGTAAGAACAGACTGCTTGGCTCTCTACCACAAAACCCATGCTCTCGTGATCAAAGCAGCTCCCCCAGGGAACCTCAGGGATGGGATCCCCCGAACAGAGACCCAGAAGGGTCTTCATCAGTTCACACTGAACCTCAAGATGAGGCTGTGTCCCTTGCATTTGCAATCTTCATCCTGCACACAAGGAAATGTGAAGCATCTTTGTCCTTCGGGCGTTTTGCCTACCCAGTAATAAGTCCCTTCTTCAGCAGAAATACTATAGTTTATTAATAAACTTAGGACACACCTTATGCTGGATACATTGTGCTTGCCAACCACAAACTCTCAATGAACATCTCCTGGGGAAATACGTTTGTTTTTCATTTTTTTAAAGATGTATTTATTTTATGCGTATGAATGTTTTGCCTGCATGTGTGGATGTGAAGAGGGTATTGGAGCACCTGGAACTGGAGCTATACGGATAGCTCTGAGCTGTCATGTGGGTGATGGGAATCAAACCCAGGTACTCTGTAAGAACAACTGCCCTTAACAGGAGCCATCTCTACAGCCCCTAGTTTGTTTGTTTGTTTAATGTTTGTTTATTTACGCTGAGGGTAGAGGAGTATATGTTTTTTGGCATATATGTGAAGGTAACTTACAACCTGCAGAAGTCTATTCTTTCCTACCATGTGGGCCCAGGAATCAAACTCAAGGAACCAAACTTGGGTTCTTGGGCTTGGCAGCAACATCTTTACTCACAGAGCCATCTCAACCAGTCAAGAAATACATTTTCAATCAACTGATTGCAAAGTTGCTAACTGATATAATACCAGTTATCCATCAAAGTGGGTGTTACTATAACCCTATCATACTTGCTTCTTCATTGACAACAAACTCTGCAAAGCTCACTTTACACCCTAAATATATTTTAATTTTAGCCCTCAAGTGGAGCTGGGAGAAGTGGCTGCTGGCTGACTTTGGGATTGGTGATTCACGTGACCACTCTCCATGATTAATTCACTCTGCTCTGATCATCTACTTTTTGTTTCAACAAAACGCTCCTAATAATGCTTCATCTAGAGACCATCACAAGCATGGAAAAAGGAGAAGGTTTATAAACGATTTCAGCCTCTACCAAGCATCGCCAGGCCAAGCATTGAGCCCGGTTATAAATTCCATTACACCATGTGGGAAAACATCAACTCTGCTTTATAGGTTAAAGATCACTGAAGAATGTTGGTATACTGCCCCAATTTAACAGTTTAGAATCTTAGCAATGACTGCCAGAAGGAATCTCAAAGACCATCATATTCTGCAAGGCCCATTCCTGCTGCACATAAAGACCATCAGAAGTCCTTACTTATTTTTTTTTTTTAAGTATCAATGCATAGATCCTACTCAGAGATTTTGACTTTGAAGATTTGGGTTTTCTTTTTGTCTAAAGAAAACTTAAAATCATTTTTGAAAAGTTTTTCAAGTATGTCCAATGTGTTGCTAGGACTGAACGTCACTGAGAAGGCCCAGTCCCTTCTCTGTACCCATTTACAAAGAACGGAAGACTGACTGTCCCGCAGTGGCGGGAAAGTCTGTGTAAGCACGCAGCAGCAGAGATTCTAAAATCCTAAACTGAACGTTTTCAACGTCTTGAAAGTTCCTTCTTCCAAAGCCTGTCACCCATGCTGTTCTTTAGGAAGAGCAAAAATATGTTAAGTACTCTCAAGTGGGTGATTTCACTCAAGTCTGAGTAATCTCAAGCTGAGGTGGACGGTGAACTACCAAGTTTACTTTCATTTTCAGTTCTAGATTTGAATCAAGGTGAGTCCAAACGGTGGAGGAATTTTATCTAATGGAAGGACTCTTCCAAAAGAAGACAGAAAAACGTCTGTATGCCCAGAAACATGGCGCAGTTGTCAAATTAAACAGACGAACTGACATCAGGAAGGTTAAAGGAAACGAAATGAAATGGAAGAAGGACCACAATGAACGCCGGGCCTCGAACCAAATCCTAAAATAATTCCGTGTTGTTAAGTAACAGAAGCCTAAGAGAACATACAAATGGTTGATAAACGCATGAAAAGAGGCTTAATCTCATCAGAGATCGGGGAAATGGGAAGTAAACTTCAACTTCCTTTACTGGATCAATAGGAAGCAAAATACTGATCATGAACGAAGACGTGAGGAAGACGGCGATCTGGGGTGTATTTGGGAATTGTGTTGTTTTACGATCTGAGTATCGGGAATGTGTAGGTACAAAGGATTCTGGGAGAGGAAGTTGATAGAAAACACTCCTCTCCTTCACGGTCCTTACAATGGACTTTCCCCTGAGACTGCTGAGTCAGCAGAGCTAGGTCCTTGTTTAGTGCATGCGCAGTTCGCTTGCGCACCAGCTGTGGGGAACTCGGCAGTACTCAAGCTGCTCACCGTGATGTTTGTCCTTGCTCTTCTCCCACTCCAACAGAAGACCACGGTCCTCAAACTGGACAACACAAAGCTTCTACCCCACCCACCACCACACAAATTGACGGGGTCTTCACCCCTGGTACCAAGGTCCTGGCTGCTTGGTGACTAGACATCGCTATATTCTGAGCGCCCACTGTCTACACAGCTTTTCACTTTCTCATAACGATTTTGTCCTCAAACAACCCTAGAAAGTAATTATTATTTTTGTTTTAATTTTACATATGAGCAACTGAGATTTGGGAAGGTTAAATGGCTTTCCTGAGGACACTCAACCTGTAAGTGACAGAAAGGGTCCTGGTTTTTCTGGTTTGGGAGTATCATCTGTATTTAAAGGTCTTCGGAATGAAAACACCGTTTTTCAACAGTTTCCTCTCCCAGAAGGCTGACTCCAAAGTGATGTCTAAGGAACTGGTAAAGAGCTGGAGGCTAGACCAGGTCAGGGGACCCCAGCACCTGGGCTCAATCTCAAGGCCTTGCCCCTTTCCTTTCTAGGCATTGTATTCTGCCCTGCCAGGGTCACTGTCTGCCTGTCTGCATGCTGGGCCCTGAGCCACCCCTGGTGTACATCAGCGGAGGAAGAAGGCCCCGCTCCCACTGATACTTTCTGTCTTAGTTAGACGAGATACCATGACCATGGCAACTCCTATAAAGGAAAGACATTGAATGGGGTGGTTTACAGTGCAGAGGTTCAGTCCATTATCACCATGGTGGAACATGGTGGCATGCAGGCAGACATGGTGCTGGGGAGGTAGCTGAGAGTTCTACATCTTGATGTCACAGGCAACAGGAAGTGGTCTGAGACACTGGGCATGGCTTGAGTATATATGAGACCTCAAAGCCAGCCTCCACAGTGACACACTTCCTTCAACAAGGCCATATCTACTCCAACAAAGCCACACCTCCTAATAGCGCCACTCCCGATGAGCTTATGGGGACAATTATAAACTATCACACCTTCTACTAGGATCCTACAGATCTTGGGCTTGTGTCCAAGTCCTCTGTAATAGTGAACATTGAATGTCAACCTGACAGAGTCTAGGATCACGTAAGAGATGAGCCTCTGGCCATGTCAACAGAAGAGTTGATTGATTAGGTTCATTAAGGCGAGAAGGCCCATCCTAAATATGGGCAGCACCATTTGTGGGCTGGGGTCCTAGACTGAATAAAAAGGGGAAAACCAGCTGAGCCCCTCCACCCCCACCGCCACCACCCCCACTTCCTGAGTGTGGAGGCAATATGACCAGCTGCCTCATGCTCCTCTCGTGACTTTCCTGCCAGCTGTGGACCAAAATAAACTCCTTTAAGTTGCTTTTGTTGGGTGTTTTTGTCTTCCCTCACACTCTGAATTGGGCTCAGCGTCTTTTGATTCTTCTGAGAAATTGAGAAAAATCATGAATAAGTTCACCTCAGTTTGCCCTCTTAAATTTGGGCCCTCCGGGCTGCCTTCTATCAGAGGACCTGGAGAAGGGGGGAGAAGAGCCTCCCCTTACTTCTGGCAGAGTGTATCGTAACCCTGTCCCAGAGTCCAGCCCGGAAAAGCAACACAGTAGTCCACAGAGATGGGTAAGACTGACCCCCCCCCAACAAATCCCAGCCTCTTGAGCCAATCACAGTTGTGTCTTGACAGATGATACAGGACCCGAGCAGTCACCAATGAGAACTTCAGAGCTTTTCATTCACATGAATTGATCATGAAGGCTATGAAGGCGGCCACTTCCTGTCCCTAACTTCAAACAAGGAATCAGGGTACCAGGTATAACTAAGAACTGCCCCAAGGAAATCAACCAGGAAAACAAAAGCCCCAGTGGACTTGGTTTAAGAATTTTCCAGGCAGCCCTGCCACAGGTAAGTACTCTATCATGAGAAACATTTATATTCACATGCTTGATTTCTGTGTCAGTGTGGAGTTGTTATTAGCAAATAACAGTAATTAATGACTCAAAGTCACTTAAGTGGGTATAAGAATTCAAAGTCTCCTATACCCCATCCATGGAAAAAGCCACGGAGGACTGGTCCAGGGGATGCCTGAGGATGGAGCTCCTCCTTTGGGACTCTCTTTCCTGGTCTCTCATTCCTGCTTCTCTGCTTCCTATTGCTTTGTTCTGTCTGAGTTCAGGAGTACCACCAGTAAGGAGTTGGGGGAAAAGGATTATTCTAACCACAGCAGGCTGGATTTCAAACGCCTCTATCCCACAGTCAACAACCTCTCAGAAGACCTGGCAGGAAAATTCTGGAGAAGGATTTGAACCAGCCTCTTTTGGACCATGGGACCTTCTCGGATAACAGAAGTGGGCTTCGTTACCATGGAAACCGGGGAGCACTGGAGCTAGGGAGGTAGCTCGCTGTTGGAGGGCTAGCCTGGCATGCACACAGCTATGATTTCTCTCCTCAGCACTGCATGAAACGGGCGGCTGGTTCGTGCTTGTAATTCTCGCACTCAAGAGGTGGAGGCAGGAGGATTGGAAGTTCAAGGCCATACTCAACTGTATACATGAGACCCAGTCTCAAAAGAGGGTGGGTGAGGAAAGGGAGCAGAATATGAGCAGAACATGAAAAACGCACATTATAACTTTACTTCCCGTGACTTGTTCAGCATCTAGCACAATGTTAGCATAAAAAAAAAATAAAAAAAAAAAAAAGAACCACCTTTAGTCTTGATGGGAAATTCAATAAAAGTCAGCCCTGGAATATTGTGAAGTTAGAATCATAAATTAGGAAACACTGTGAGAAAGAAAAATGAAATCAGAAAATTAGACGCTCCAACTGGCCCCATTGCTAACGGCCATCCAGGGAATACCCAGCAGAGACATGGCGATCTCAATGGCCAAAAGCATTAAACAGTGAAGATGTCATAAAATGAAATGGGTCTGACTCCTTCTAAGATGCTAAAAGTTTGCGGAAAGAGTTGATATGAATAATACATGAAGGGCCGAGCTTGGGGAACTTCCTAGCCATCATCGTCGGATTTGCTTGATCCAATTTCAAAATGGAAACACCATCAAGACGAACATCCAGACAGATCTCTTAAGTGGTCTGTGCTTAATGAAACAAGGGTCCAATGAAAATCACCCTGCTTGAGGACTTTATTGGCTTCTGCTATAACTTTACAGCCTTTCAGAGCCCCTCAGTGGCACAT
This sequence comes from Peromyscus aztecus, assembly GCA_902168405.1. Classification (NCBI taxonomy): domain Eukaryota; kingdom Metazoa; phylum Chordata; class Mammalia; order Rodentia; family Cricetidae; genus Peromyscus; species Peromyscus aztecus. Next base: position 26,716 of record CABHPQ010170432.1, read on the forward strand.
GCCCTTGCTCTGTGCACAGTTTACAGGGCATCTGTCAGTGTCTCCAAATTAAGCCCCACTGTGTCTCCTAATGACTTCCTGTGTCCTCACCAGGCCAGGCCGCTGAAGTGTGTATGTGTGGGGGCGAGGGGGGGGAGTGGGGGTGGGAATAGGGGGCCAATCTGCAAGAGAAGGGTGGGTCTGGGGACATCCCTTCCCAGTATGCGGGAGAAGTAACGTGTGTGGGGAAGAGATGCCATAGAGAAGGCTGCAGCCTAGGGACACAAAGCAGGGCCTAGCACGGGTTTGCCTGAAGGGGAGACAAGCGATTGCTCGTGAGTGAGAGGCAGGGACTGAGAAAGGACAAGCATGGAGAGAAGGGAAGGACTGTGTCTTGACAGGATGGATTCTTTTCTCTCACAGCTTTACGTGGACAGAGATGGAGAACTGTAAGGAAGGGTATGTACATTCCATAGCCCTTCTGCTGCTGTGCAAATACCCGAGAGAAACTGTTTTAAAGGAGAAAATATTTATTTGGGTTCATGGCCTCAGTTCAGGGCAGGAAGTCACAGGAGAAGAGTGTGCTAAGTCAGAGCTGCTCACCTAAGGGTGGCCATGGAGGAAAGTATGGAGGGAAGAGACAGACAGAGCGACAAAGACAGACAGAGGGACAGGCAAGGCTGCAAAGCAGAATATAAACCCAGTGACCTATTTACCACCTCATAAGCTTCTGGAACCTGCCCAAATAGCATCCCTAGCCAAGGAGCCAGGCCTTCAATACACGAAACAATGGTAACAGGGAAAATAGAATTGAGACTCAGGGGTGTTGTGGGGAGGGGAGGGGCTCCCTCAAAGATGTAGAAGGGATTCCTTGGGGGGCAGTGGGTACTGACTCTCTGGATGTAGGCTGACTGTCTCCACATGATGGACCAGAGAACACTGGCTGATTCCTCTGCATGAGATTCACCCAACCTTAACACAACTAAGAAGGGGCTGGGCTGTCTGAAGTCTGTCCTTTGCCCATAGGAACTTCTCTTCCTTCCCACTGGGCAACTCACACCTCTGACTGAAGATGCCATCAATACAAGGCCTACTTCACAGCTCGTTGACTCGACAGAGACACGCAACGCTTACAATTAAGAACAATGGAATGCATGCATCCAATCAAACAGTTCTTGACACCACGACTCCTATTTTAGCCATCGGACAGTTACCCAGGACTCTGGTGAGTCCCAGCCCTTACCTTCCAGCAGTCACTCAAACACGTTTGGTTCTGGGGGGAGGCTTTATTCTTCTGTCCTGTTCATTCCCCTGGAACATGAAACAGTGAGACAGAAGTTGTCCAGGTTTAGTTTTCTAACCGTGACACACACTGTTCAGTGAAAAAAAAAATCACACCACTTTCCAACTCCACCATCCAAGGCTTTTCAAGACTAGGAGGTCTTTCCATCCGAGGGTGAAATGAGGCTGCTCTGAGTGTGCCCTGTCACCCAGCACCTGTCCACGCGCTCAGTGACATGGGCCCCTCTCTCTGTCACTCCCACGTCTCCCCCTCTGACACTCCTCGCAGGAGCAGTTTAGAGACACTGCTTCCCTGGCCCCCTTGGAAAGGAGCGGCGTATTTTCCCTACAAAAGTCTGACTAAGGCTGACCATTTTGAGCAGAATAATGAATGATACAGCAAATTTTAAGATTCATTTCTGAGCGGTAATTGCCAGCCTTTTTACATATAATCAATGATCTAGTCGAATACCTTTTATTTTCCTTCTCACTCCGAGGTGGCATTATCACAGGCCTCGCTCCCCTCCTCCTCTTCCTGTCAAATTATCTAACCACTCCTGTAACCATAGCAGTGGACACTTAAGTTTCTCCTTTCAGAAATTCTGCTTTTGCCCTCTACCATCTATACGGACATGTGGGAGGCCAGCCAGGAGAATGGCTCCCACATTTTACCCCAGGGTACTCTTGAGGAGTGAGATTTAGATAGAAGGATAGAGGGGAGAGAAACAGAAACACAGGATAGCCTCGGGAGGGGCTGGGTCCTAATCCACCGGCCTCTTCTGTCTTTTCTAAAGGGATATTTATAAAAATGCCAAGGGGTGCAGCAAAAGCTCTCCCCACAGCACAGCCAAGTGCAGACCCTTCCAATCACCTGGTAACCACACACAAGCAATCCTCTAATGCAGCCCTGCTGGGTGAAGCAAGCTCTGATCTCACTAGGAAACCTCTGTGGGCCTCCACACTGAAATCAGGATGAATCCCAAGCTTCTTCATCAAGGTCCAACCCCTAGACCTTTCCCCGCTCGCCAGTCTGAGCCCTCCTCGCCATCATCGCTCCCCTCTGGAGCTAGTTTCTGTGCCAGGTGCCAGACTCCAGCGACATCACTTCCTTCCTTAAAGCACCCTCTGTTGTCTTGGTCAGTCAAATCTTGACTCGTTTAGACTCAGCCCAGACTTGCCCTTCCTTTAGGGGACTTTCTGCGTCTTGACTAAACAAATGAAGGGAGCCAATAAGACACCTTGATGATTCCTAATGGGAGCAGGGCTGAGTACACTCTTCGTTGGGATGAGCGTAAGGTCCCTCAAAGCAACAGTGAGCTGAGACAGGAGGCAGAGGCAGGGCCTGACCCAACTGGCCCCCACAGAGCAGCACAGGGGTGGTCTATGCCGATTGGACTTCCTGTAACTATGACCCGTAAAGGAAGGACTGCCGTGAAGGATGGTGTCTGGCATGGTGTCAGGAATTCAGATTGTACCCTGGGGGTGGTTGGGGGTGGCTTTGCCTCCCCTCCACAGCTGTGGCCTTGTGGGTCACATCTATCATTTTTCTATTTTCTGTAGCTTCAGCCTTCCAAAAGATCCTTTGATCATAATTGAAAGGTTTGGTCGAAGTTGGATTTCCTCACACCCTAGAGATGTGGGTTTTTATCCAGGGGCTAATACAATTTACCCTTAATCTTCAGCCCAGTGAATCAAAATCAAAAGAAACTTGAACACTCTGCAAGTGGATGCTTGGCTGAGGCCTGCCGCTGACATCACTCAGCTCGTCGCCTGGGTCACCACGACGCTCTCCTGTGGCTAGCTAGCATGTGCCGACCACGGACTGTGTTGGGCGCTGGTCATTCATTCTGCACTTAATGCCTGAGAGGCCTCTGTATACAATCACCATGACCACACCCCCTCGCTGAGAGAACTCTTGTTACGGTTTGAATACAGAATGCCCCCCACCCAAGGGCCCTATTTTCAGTACTTGGTACCCAGATTTTGAGCCTTTAGGACAGTTGTTCTCAACCTTCCTGATGCCGTGGCCCTTTAATACAGTTCCTCATGGTGGTGACCCCCCCAACCATAAAATTATTTCATTGCTACTTCATAACTGTCATTTTGCTACTGTTATGAATCATAATGTAAATGTCTGATATGCAGGAGATCTGACAGGCAACCCCTGTGAAAAGGTCATTTGACCCCCAAGGGGGTCATGGCACATATGTTGAGAACCACTGCTTTAGGAGATGGGGCCTAGATGGCCAGAGTGGGTCCTTCAGGACAGGCCTGTGAAGGCTATATTCACCTCTGGTCCTGGTCTAGCTCTCTCTGCCTCCTCGTCTATCACGATGTGAACATCGCCGTCCCTCCTGCCACGACCCTGGTCTGCCGAGACAGACTGAGGTCTCACTGAAACTAGGAATGCAAGCCAACTTTCCATCCTGAGTTGTTTTTAATGGGTGCTCTGATCCCAGCAGTCTATGAGAGCCAGAGCCCAGCCCCGGAAGGAGTATTTTCATCGGGTTTCAGTGTAGGGGGAAGTACGTTAGGGGAAGCTTTTCCACCATGAGGCTAAACTGAAACTCACGTGTTTGCTGGCGACAGAGCCTTCAACACTGTCCTGACTTCTCCTCCCGCGGTGTCCCCTGGGATCTGAGGGCCTCTCATTACCTGAAATATGAAAATGGCACACATATTTAATTATTCATTTTCTATCACCCTTAATGAGGGGATTAACTTCAGAGTGAAACAAAAGGAAACAGTCTGACCTTCAGGCTCCCAGGAAGTGATAATTAACTAAAACCTCAAGTCCCTCTAAATGGAGAAATGAAAGGGTTTTACTGATCGCGATATCCACGACTCGTCAGGGTCACTAATTGAAGCCACATAATGGAGACAATAAACATGTGCTAAAAATACGCTTTCCTCGCGATGCACACCGGTGCTGGGGGGGGGGGGGGGGGGAAGGTTTTGTGTGGAGGGGATATAATGTAGCTTGCGTGGTGGGCGGGGAAGGGTGGCTGCATGGCAGGGGAGTGGGGGTCAATTTGCTCTCAGAAGCAGAACACCAGCAAGGTAGAGCTAACTTGGAGATGTGTTCATCACAGCATCGACACCAACTGCTTGGCCGACTAGTTTGACCAAACATGACTGTGGGAATGAGTCATGGCCACACTCGACTGCCGCACGGCATGTAAACACAGCCTTCCAATACAGACCTCCACTGTCACAACGGCCATAAACAGCTTCAAATTACTACTGTTACCCAACCTGTGACTTCATCACGGCTTCTGGCCAAGCAGATGGAGCCATGTTCCAGGCACTGCAGCAGGACCCGTCTTCCCCGGAGCATTTACCGAGCACGTCCTGGGAGGCACGCCACAGGTGACAGAGTGATACCTCCTCACCCTCTTCTCTCCCAGGACAACACAGCTTTCCAAGGACCGTCAGGCCTTGGAAGTCTCCGCACACCAATACTGCATGCATGGCAACATACAAATATACATCTATCTACTCAAATGACAGCAAAATGAGTCACTATTAATAACTCAAAAGAACCATGGAGATCCAGTCAGTCCCATACTTCTGCCAAAAGCTCAGAATGTTTGCTCAGTGTTTTGATTTTTTTTTTTTTAAACTCCATTTCTGGTTTGCTTCAGACATTTCCTATTTAGATCCTTTACTGAGTATATCAGACTTTATCTGTGACCTTACTAGGACATACCAGAGCATACAGGATTGGCAGGCCTTTAAAGCTTTGGGTTTTTAAAATCATGCTTGCCAAACAAACATTTCCCATTTCTCTCTACCATAGCAACCGTCATCTTTGCCATATATGCAGAAATTGCTAGGGGAAAAGCCAAGGAACTCTCTACGTTATTTTAGGTTGTTAACAGTATTCTATTATTAACTATTTCTTGAATGTTTAATACTTTCAAACCCAGTATTTCTTTTTTTTTTTTTTTTGATTGTTTTGTTTTGACACAGAGTTTCTCTGTGTGTAGCCCTGGGTATCCTGGAACCCGCTCTATAGACCAGGCTGGCCTTGAACTTAGAGATTCTCCTACCTCTGCCTCCCAAGCGCTGGGATTAAAGGCATGCACCACCACCACCAGGCCAGACCCAGTATTTCTATATGTAATTGCTAACCATCACGTCAATTCCACACAGCATGTATTACTCTGATTTCATAAACTGAGCCTTGACTGTTAAGGAATTGGCCTAACTGACACTCTACAATCCATGGTTGTGGAATTCAGGCTCGAATTCAACCCCAAAGCTCTCCAGATTGAGCCATGGCAAACTGCCAGGGGTCAATTTTTTTCTTACCAAAACCAACAATTTTATGGTTCAGCCTAATACTGTAGTGTGTTGGCCTTAAGGAGATGATATCACAGTCTTTCCACACTGGCAGTGTGCTGACTGGAGAACCATCGAATACAGTATTGGGGTGGGGTGGTGGGAATGGTGATGAAATCCACCATCTCTGCACCAAAAAAATGGCAAAGCACATCTAAAACTCCTTTTGATACACTCTATCTGAAAACCTCCACATGGAATCGCGCTCATTAGAGTCTTCCAAGCATTGAATTGATTTCAAGTATTCAACGCTAATGATGCAGAAATATTATTTTGGTAGGCCACTGAGCTAGCTAGTGGTGTGTGAGCTGGGGGGCAGTCAAATGATAACTTAGAAAGACAGGTTTACCTTACCTTTCTTACCTCCCCAGAAACTACGTTGGAGTCAATACTAGGGCGCTTTAGATGGAGGAGACAAATTCTTTCTATGAGTTTTCCTTTGGGGAATAGTGAGTAGTTAACTCAAATTTCTATTCAACCCAGAGTTCCCTCGATTGACAGAGTCAGGATGGGAGAAATTAAGGGGATTCATGACGACTGTATTGGATATCCAATAGCCTCTGAGCAATGGGCTGTTAAATGCATAATGATTGGGATGTTTTGTGCTTCATGTCTTGCATCAAATACTAAGCGCCATAGGGTCCGTCAATGAGAATTAAAGTGAGCCAGGAAGCCCCGCAGGAACCTTCTACTGAAAGGGAAGCTGCATCACAAGAGAGCCTCATCGGCGACAGCCACTTAACACACCAGCGCCATCACAGTGGCCAGCGCCAGTTCCTGAGTCTAGGGTCAATGCCCCTCCCTGCCTCGGCGCCAACCCCCGTCCAATCATAGTTTAGTTCCAAGTAGTATTTTTTCCTCTACTACCTATATTTATTCCCCTTGAATACAAAGATAAACAATTGTGCCCCCAAATGAATATAATAAATAAAAGATCTTAGATGGTTGTATTTAAGAGTCTCCATACTTGAATGAGACGGGCAAACAACGTCTTAAGTCTCCTTCAGTACCAAGCAAAGAGGAAACAGATTCATCGGCACAACCCTCATGTGTTTGCTCATACCCTTCCCTCCTAAAATGACCTCCCATTTGGAAGGCGCCTGGTTGAGGCAGTGGTAGGCTTCACAGGACTCAAGTCTGCCGGTAAGTAATTTTCACAGGATCTGAGCCATGACAAGGCTGATAGCTAGGGCGCCTTATTACTTCTGATCCAAATAACCTACCTGAAGGGAAGATGCTTTAAACAGAAGACCACTGAGTGTCCTCTTTGATATAATCATCGGTGTACAAAAGAAAAATGAAAACAAGGACGGTGATGGAAGGAAGGACGGATGATGGATGGATGACTCAACTGGCCCCCAACATCCACGGTCACTCATTCGGCAAAGCAGGGATGTTTAGGAAACAAATCCTACTGTTGTACCAGAAAAGACAAGAACATAATCTGGTAGAGAACAAAGCATGCCCAAAACATCATTTTCTTTCACTTCTGCGTGACTTCCCGGTGTTCAGAATATTATTCTTGCTTCTAATGATACCGAAAAGAGTGCTAAAATGGTAATGATAGGTCTGTCAGGAGAAGCAGGGTTTGTTTTTTTTTAATGAATGCGAGTATTTCTAAACAGTATTTTAAACATTTTTTATTATATTTATTTACATGTGTGCACACATGTGTCCATGCCACAGCACGCATATGAAAGTCAGAGGGAAATCTGCCAAATCAGTTCTCCTCTCTCCACCCCCCCACCCCCGCCCCCGCCTCGGTCAATTTAGGGTTCGTATTGAGGTTGTCAGGCCTGAAGGCAAGTGACTCAACCCACTGAGCCATCTTGCCCTTAAAACAGCGTGTGTGGACAGTCCTCGGTTTCTATCCATGTTCTCTGCATGGGCCTCATAAAATTTACTCCCCCTTGCTGGTCTTAGGTGGAATTTGTGAGACTGGCCCTTTCCCAGTGAATGTCACCCGCTGCTCAGGACCGGCCTTTAGGACCGCTGCGCTAATGCGCTTCAATGTGCACCGATCCGAATGAGCTGTGCTGCTGCGTTTTCACTGGAAAGCCTCTTGGTGACTGTCTCGGGGTGGATTCTGGCCTGAGGCACGGCAGTTAGGGGTAACCAGATGGCATGGCAGGTCACGTTAGCTCAGGAAGCCCTTCCTAGTCGCTGCGGCTGGCTCCTTCAGTCACCGCTTTGTGAATGAGGCTGAGTCAAGTTAGGGCTTTTCCTTTCATTCCCTCCCTCCGTCCCTCCGTCCCTCCCTCCCTCCCTTCCTTCATTTCTGTTGTCCAAGGAAAAACTAATGACTTGCTGTCTCCCTGATGCACCTCAAACAATTCTAGCAGGACCCGAGGGCAGACGGAAGTACGGAAAGTGTAGTAAAGGGGACAGATGCGTTTCTGAACATTAGGCTCAGACGTGCCCACAAGTGTTCAGAGCACACTGTATGTGTGGCAGGCATCAACAGAAGAACGCTGGGACTCGTAGGCACCATATGAAGGTACAAAGTCCCTGATGGACAGCCGCCCTCATCAGTGTTTCCATAGTATTCACATCGCTAGAGGAGTCTGTATGATGTGCGCAGTGTGCAGAGTGGAGAACGGGAGGACTCAGGTGGGACCACAAGCAGCCCTTTCTGGCAGTGTGTGGGGGGCAGTGTGTGGGGGGCAGTGTGGGGGGGGCAGTGTGGGGAGGGGCTGGCTGCTGAAACAGTAAGCAGGTGAGCCCGTGACACTGCGTGCCAAAAGCACACAGTGACCTGTCAGTTCCAAGGGCTGCATGTGGCCCTTCACGCCACTCTGCCTCTCTACAATGCTCCTGGAAGGCCAGCAAACGGCCCCTGAGAGCAGGATGTCTCTCTCCTGACCGGAGACGGCGGTGCTGAGCCAAGCGCACTGGGTGGCCAGGAGAAGGGACTACCCCTTAACCAGAGGCAGGTGGTTGCTAGGAATCAAGCCTAGTTCTAAGTAACTGAAATGAAAACGATGAGCCGACTGTAAAGATAAGGCCAGTGAGTTCGCAGACCTCGCCAAGCAAGAAGCCGAGTCCGGCTGGGCTTTCCAGCCACCAGAGTTGGGAACGAAGGCTCTCCCCTACAACTGCATTCCCATCCACTCACTTTCGTCTTTGTTTCTTGACCAGATCCGTTTTGTTCTTTAAAATCACGTCTAATTTCTTCTCTCCAAAAACTTGGCCTTCCTCTGGCTATAACTAAGAAATTCTACAAAGTAATGCTGGTTGCAGCTGACTCTGCCTTACTCTGATGCTTGCCTTAGCCCTTCCCGAGTTGCAGGCCACGGCCAGGCGGCCTGTGCGGCCCGGTAGCCCGGCCTTTCCTTTAATATCTTGCCCCCAAATCATGAGAGAATCTGAGCGTTGGTGTCCATGGGTCGGCTCCCAGTGTAATAGGGTGGGTGGGTCAGGGCTGCTGAGCCTGTCCTTTCTAGCAGAGACTATTTAAGACCGGAGCCCTCGTAGAAGGAAGCTGAGAAAGTGACATAAATGTCTCAGTACACATCATCCACTATCTCAGACCAAGGACCCCCTCCGCACCGTGTGGCATGGCACCAGGCTCGGAGAGAGCTACACTGTGTTTGCTATGCTGTGTAATGTAGAATGATGTTTGGAATATACATAAATATTTGGTGTCTGGTTCTCCACCCTTTCCTTTTACTACAAATGTCTCTCTCTCTCTCTCTCTCTCTCTCTCTCTCTCTCTCTCTCTCTCCACCTCTACACACACACACACACACACACACACACACACACACACATACACACGCACGCAACTGCCACCTCTAGAAATGGAGTTATGAAAAGCTATGGGTACATTGAGGAGGCAGAGCCGGGAACTGAGGTTGTCTGCATCCATCCATCAATTGATGTAGTGAATACTATGCCAACACCCTCATCACAACCTTGTGCAATGCTGTACCCCTCAAACTCTCCTCTACCAATCACGGTCTGGTGTGGTTTTGATAACTCTAGTGTGGTGTTCGGTAGCTTTCCACCCAACCACATTTTAAATGTTGCTACTTAGACGTTCCCCAAATATTCCTGAAATCTGGTGTACCTAAACATTCTAAAAGCAGAGTCTTGATAAATTCAGATAAACAGAGATAACTCCTGGCCCTAGACATCGAGTTCAGTTCAGCACCTAGAAACAAACACTGAGCAAGATGGCTAAAATAAACAGTAATACCCGCCTCGCCTTTGCTTCCCTACACGGAATGGCTTTCAGGTGAGCGGCAGGAAGCTCACTGTTTGCCCATGGCAGATGGTTACCTGCGCGGTTCTTTAAAATCTAGAGATTTGAAACTGGACAGGAAAAGGAAGAGAGTAGTCAGTTGGGGGATTGTGATTAAACTGTGCGCTTCGAGGGATGTGCTTTCGATAAGTACATTCATCTTGAGAGACACACAAGTTATTTTAGGTATTTGCAGTGGATACAAATAGGCCATTGAACCAGGCAGCACAAGACTTAAGTTCAAGTTTTGACTTTGATAACCAAAGGTGTGCCAATGTGAGCTGGCTCCTTGCCTTTCATGATCCTCCATTGCTCTGTACTTCTTTTTACCCATCATTGAGTTATTAAGGGAATTAACCAAGAGAATGAAGATTAACATTTCTTCAGAAACTGCAAAATACCACTGTCCTGGTTAGACTTTTTTCCCCCCAACTTGACACTAGCTAGGGAACTTTAGCTGAGAAAATACCATCAGAATGGCCTGCGGGCAAGCCTATGAACCATATTCTTGATTGATAATTGAGGTAGGAAGACCCTGTTTACTGTGGGTGGTGCCGATCCCTGGGCAGGTGGCTTTCATGGAGAACAAGCTAGTAAGCATCACCCCTCCCGGCCTCTACTTCAGGTCCTGTCTCCAGGTTCCTGCTGTGTTTGAGTTCCTGTCTTGGCTTCCCTCAATAATGGACTGTGATGGGGATGTGTAAGTCAAATAAACCCTTTCCTCACCAAGGCCTGGTGCCCATATCACAGCAGCAGAAAGGAGACTACAACAACCACTTAGCAAGTGTCGTGGCTGATTGAGGAAATTCACTACTTTATCAAAGAATGACTAGTGTCGCCTATCTTTACTACTAGAACTACTTTGCACAAATGTACACATCTAGTTTTAGTAGTATTTAGCCAAATTCTACCTCAAATAAGTTTTTTAGAGTTTCATGTTAAGTCCTGGGTATGGATGTGTATCTGTGTTCAGGTGCCCTCGGAGGCCAGAGGTGTTAGATCCACTGGAGCTGGAGTTCCAGGTGGTTGGGAGTCACCTGATGTGGGTGCTGGGAACAGAGCTTGGGGCCAGTGCAAGTGCAGCCCATACTCTTAACTGATGAGCCATCTCTCCAGCCCCATCGCAAAATTCAAACAAGCTCAGTTACACAGTAGGCGGACTCCAAGTTTATTTTCTCAAATATACAGTAGGATGAAATTAAACTAGTCATTAAGAAGCAAATACATCCAGAGCAGATGACTGTTCAATAAAACTAGAAATAGTTACAATATCCATTTATTAAAAAAAATCTGGATTTTTTTGTTGTTCTTGTTCAATTTTGGGGATTAAATCCAGGACCTCTTGCATGCTAGGCAAGTGGTCTATTCCCAAGTTATGAACACCAGCCCCCAAAGTCTAACTTAAAATAGTCGTTGTTCTTAAAGCAAGAAGAGGTTTTGCAATTCAACTTAACCCACAGAGGAAGCCCAGAGCGTGTCAGGTGTAGCACAAAGAGCTTCAGAGAATGACAAGACACAAGAAGACTGGCTCTATTTTCAATGATTGAGAAGAGAACAAGATAAAGGGCAGGTTACATAAATACAGGTAAATTAATTTCTCCGAGTCGCTATGTACTTTTAGCTATGATCTATTAATATAGACATATACCAACAGAAGATAATCCTTCCGCTATAAAGGTAAAACAACAGCAGCCTTAAAGATAAGTAGATTATTGAAATGAATTAGCCTAATTAAGCAATGTTCGTTTGTATTTCCATGTCACGCTTATCCAGTGCCCAATACAGGATACAGTCTCTAATCAACAATGGCAGTGAGATATCCCTAAAAACCCTGCTAGTGATGAGATACAAAGTCACACAGAAACGGGTTTTCAGTGGGCTGGAGTGAGAAAGCATGGCTCAGCTGCTCCAGGCTGCCTCTGCAATGACTCTCTTGGCTTCTCATCCCCAACACGAGCTATGTATGGTCTTGCTGAAATAATATCCAGCACAGGAGAGCTGCCTCTGTGAACATCTTCTCACAGTGAGGTTAAACACAGTCATCCCTGACTAGGGATGCAATGGTCAAGGGTAAGACTGTAGGACACAGCAGGAAACTAAGCTTTGAGAGACTGAGATGGCCCAACATGGTCTCCTCTTGCGGAGGACCTGAGTTCATTCCCCAGCACCCATATCAGCTGGTTCATGACCACCAACAACTCCAGCTCCCGAGGATCCAACTCCTTCGGGCCTCCTCAGGCACCTGTACACACACAATGCATATATAGACAAGCAGGCAAAACCAGATACATATAAATAAAATAAATAAATAAAGTTAAAAGATGGCCTCTCTCTAAGAAAAGAAGAAAGAATATCTTTGGGCTGGTGAGATGGCTTATTGGGTAAAGCACTTGAGTTTGATCCCTGAAACTCAGGTAAAGATGGAGAACTGACTCCACAGAGCGATCGTCTGACCTCCACATGGCTGCTGTGGTATGCTCATGCCTGTATTCACACCCCCAACTAAGCTAAATGACAAACAAAACAAAAACAACATCAACAACAAACAAGCTTCTCAGCTGTCTAACTCACAGATGAGCCAAAAATTAGTTTCCAGAAAAGGAAGGTTAAATACTTATGCTAAATTTGATAAAGGATATAAACAATTAACAAAAGGGGGACTTTCTACAGAGGGGGTGTTCTGAAAATGGGCTGGGCGGCGGTGGCGCACACCTTTAATCCCAGCACTTGGGAGGCAGAGCCAGGCGGATCTCTGTGAGTTCGAGGCCAGCCTGGTCTACAGAGCGAGATCCAGGACAGGCACCAAAACTACACAAAGAAACCCTGTCTCGAACAAAACAAAACAAAACAAAACAAAAAGAAAGAAAAATTAAATGGTCATCCAAGGGCCTTACGCATCTGAAAAATGTCTGAAATGAAGAACTGGACCAGTTAGACGGCAGTGGGACACAGAACAACCAGTGGCTAAGCCTGCATCGGAAAGCTGGGATTCTGTCAGCAGAAAGCCCGGGGAAGCGGAGGGAAATGAGAGAGCAGGAAAAACAGCCAGAGGCGACCAGTGGAACATATCCCATGTGACTGGAGTTCCAAACACCAGAGCCAATGAACAAGACAAGGACATTGGTGCATAGATCCAAAAGTAAGATAATCACTCAGAAAAACACAAGCAACTATGTTACAGTCAGAATAATGGGAACCAAAGATTTGTAAAAGTCCTAAAGTTAGCCAAAAGAATAAAAAACACACTGTCTTCAAAGAAGCAACATTAGGATTTACAGTCATGAACAGAAATAATGAATCCCAGAAGACCATGCTGTCAACTTTAATGGCTCAAAGAAAGTAGTTGCCAATCTAGATAGTATCTTGAAAAAAACATCTTTCATAAATGAAAGGAATAAAAATATTTTTGGAGAAATTGAAAGATGTTCAAAGTAGAAGAAAAATCATCTCAAAGGGAAATGCAAGAAGAAACAGAAAAGCATGGGAAAGCACATAGATAAATAAACAAATACTTAAATCTTACTGCTGTCCAAACAAAATGGTAATTGTAATGTACCTGGAAGTATACAGTATATGTAGAAGCAAGTAGCACTCCGAGAAGACAGTGCTCATGAGGGTGAATGGTTTAGAAGGTCTCATTTTACATCAGTGGTACAAATGAACTGCATAGTTCTGTGCTATGGTCTGAATGTTTAAGCTTTCTCACAACTCATCTGTAGAAATTCTGACCCCTGCGGTGATGGTAATAAGAGCTGGCGTCTTCAATAGGTGATGGTGTGATGGTTTTAATTGTCAATGTGACACAATCTAGAATCACCTGGGAAGAGAGACTCGAGGAATTATCTAGATTAGGTTGGCCTGTGCACATGCCTGTTAGAGGTTTTTCTCAGTTGGGCTAACTGAGGTGGAAGACCCATCCTGAATGCGGTGGCACCATTTCATGGGCCGGACTGAATGAAGAGAGGTGTCGGAGTTGAGCATTGACAAGCATGCATGCTCTCTCTCTGTTGTGACTGTGGCCATGATTAGCTGCTTCACGACCCTGCCACCTGTGACTTCCCTGATACGGATGACAACCTGGAGTTGTGGGCTAAAATAAACACATTCTGCTCTGGGTTGCTTATGTCAGGGTATTTTATCACAGCCATGGGAAATAAAACTAGGATGTTAGGTTATGAGGCTAGACCTCTCAGGGACAGCAGTATGTTATGAGGCTAGACCTCTCAGGGACGGCAGTAGGTTATGAGGCTAGCCCTCTCATGGATGGCAACAGGGTCTTTGTAAAAGCGACCAGAAAAGCATCTTTTGCTCAACTAGAAGGCACCACTGTGAGGAAGGGGCTGGATCTGCTACCCTGTGACCTGGAACTCCCCAACCTCTTAACTGTGAGACACTGTCTCTGTTCTTGGTAACTCATGCAGTCTAGGGCATTTTGTTATAGCATCTCCAACAGACTAAGACATTCGGCGACAAGTCAAGGATGTACACTCCAGCTTCTAGAATAATTACTTCCGAATAACAAAATCATATATAACCTGCAGGTTACTAGCTTGTGTTCTAAACAAGGCAAGAAAAGAAGACAGAAGAAACCGAAAATGAAAAGGAAGAAAAGAACATGAAAGAAAATGAAAAGAGGTTAGCTACAAACTCAATATATCAGCTATTACACAGAATATAACAGATCCAATTTGAAATAAAAGATGAAGACT
>CABHPQ010170433.1:0-23359 GCA_902168405.1 Peromyscus aztecus
GGCTCATGTGTATACAACACACATGTGGGATAAACAAACAAAATATTTGAAAACAGAAATTTGTAACGTAAATGTCATGGATCGTGTTGTTTGTTGTTTCTCATGGTGAAGGATAGACAACAAAGAGGCAAAGAAGGCCATATCTCCCCTTCCATAAAGGTAATAATCCAAATAGGGTGGAAGAACTCATGTAGTCTAATAACCCACCCCAAAATCCTACCTTTTTGCACTGTTTTGATGACAATGATATTTTTGCGCAAGTTTAGAAGGGACAAGCCTTTAATCCTAGACTTGTTATTCCTTCCAGGTACAGAGTCAGTAAGCTTTCAAGTGTTGTTAGTGCGGCCCCTACACAATGCTCTATCAGCTTTCCTAAACCCAGCCGATACTTCTTAAATAATCCTAGCATTAAACTCTAACTCAGTTTAAGGATGCCATCTGCTTTGTACTGGGATCTTTTTCCAGGAAATACTGCGATGGCATTAGGAATGTAAAAGCCCAGAGGAAAGCATTCCTATAGAAGATAACAGAAGAGAAAAGCAAGCCAGAACAGACCACTTTCTAATTCTCATCACATGTGACACCTGTAACTTGAGTGTTGAGGAACCTTCCAGTTCAGGTCCAGCTTCATTTCTCCATGTCCTATGGTCAAACTGTGTGGTGTCCTTAGCAACAGTATCTTAAAATTAATTTCTGGTGGTCAACCAAAAACAATGGCAATGTCCAATATTGTTTGGGGGCCTCTGGGACCTCCCCAACCAACCACTCACAGGAAGGTATCTTACATCTGGCATAGAGATGTATGTTTAGGAACTTAGATTATATTTTAATGAGCTTGCACAAGATTTACATATACATTTTTCCTTTACCCTCCCTATTGCTCTACACTGCTTTCCCACTCTCTATGGCTGTAAACCCTGTGTTACAATAATAACCAGACTGGCATGGCATATCCACCGGTATAATAGTGGTATTAATTAGGTAGCCACCCCCTTATGATTGGATTTGAGGCATGATACATGGGAGAGAACTCATTTCTAGTACTGTACTTCTGACCCAGGACCCAAGGGTATGTTCTAGATCCTAGTCCTAAGGGAGAATCTACAACTGATGTTTTACTGACTAAACAAAGAATTCAACTGACTGTAAATACTGAGGTGGCTAAGCAAAGCGTCATTTCTTCAATAGTGTGGGCACTGAAAAGTTATCAGTGTTCTAATCAATAACTCCATTTATGATTATATACCTAATTAAACTCCATGGGTCACACTGAAAAGGAATGTGTGTTTATGAGTTGGGTCTATTGGAAAAAACAAGGTCTAAATGGTAGCAGAGGGGAATAAGAAAAGGTAAATCAGGGTTAAATAGGACTAAAATTCATTATCTACATGTATAAAACTAAAAAAAACAGTAAAAACAAATGTGTGAGAGAGGGAGAGATACATAGATAGATGATAGATAGATAGATAGAGAGAGAGATAGAGAGAGATACAGAGATAGATAGAGAGGTAAATTGATAGACAATGTAGGGTTGGTTAAGAGTAGCCTCAGACTCAATGATGATTTGAAAAAAATCTCGGCCAGCTTAATGGAGAGGGGAGCTTTGGAATCTGTGTGGACTAGTTAGGAATTCTCACTGGCCTCAAGTGGCATCTCTTTTCATCTTTTCGCATTGGCCTCTATCTGAACAATCCAAGTTGGCTTCCACAGAGAGTAAAAAGTCGAGGCTGTCAGCCGGTTGCAGCCTTTGCAGGCGAACAGCGAACAGGTAAAGGCAGAGCTTTGCTTACAGCATCTTTGCTAACACACACGGCACACATTTTCATCTCCAGACACTGGGAATACTGGGTAACATAGGAAATCCTACCTCATCAATCTTTTTTAGTTCTACCATCCACCAGTACTTATTCAAGTACTTAGGAATTCTTCAGCTTCTCTTGGTGTCTCCTAAATAATAAGTAATCTATCCACTATGAAATATTGTTTCAAAATTTCACATTATTTTAAGATTTCTTTTTACATTTAATTGTGTGTTTGTCTCTGAGTACGGTCATCTGTCTGTGCATGCAGGTGTCTGTGGAATTCAGGCATTAGGCATCAAATACCCCAGAGCTGGACCCACTGGTGTTTGTCAGCTGCCTAATGTGGGTGCTGCTGTGACCCAAATGTGGGTCCTCTATAAGAGCGGTGCATGATCTCATCTGAAGAGTCGTTTCTCCAATCCCTCAAAAATGCAACTCAACTTCAATGTATTACCTACGTCTGAACTGCCACTCCCTAGTTATACAGCCGTGAGCTGTCCCATATTGGACTAGCCTGCTAATTGATCTTCCCACTGTTAATACTTTGCTCTCATTTATCCACTGAGTAGATGAACTTTTTAATCCCCCTCACATGGTTTTATAATTTACTTATAACACGTCATATTATCTTTACTAATATCTTCAATATCAAGTTTTAACCATTTTCCATGTCTAACTCCTATGGCCTGGTATTTCTTGCTCACCAGAGTCTAATACTATTGCTTCTTTAGAAATACCCTAAAATTTCTGAAAATAGGGTTATTATTGCTGTGGTGAAACACTATAACCAAAAGCAGCTTGGGGAGGAAAGGGTTAATTTTTACAATTCCATATCACTGTTCACCATTGAAGGAAGACAGGGCAGGAACCTGGAGGCAGGAGCTGATGCAGAGGCCACGGAGGGGTGTTGCTTACTGGTTTGCTCCTCATGACTTGTTTTTCTATAGAAGAAAGGACCATCAGCCCAGGGATAGTACCACCCACAATGAGCTGGGCCCTCCCACATTAATGACTAATTAAGAGAACGCCCTACAACCCTGCCTTAAAGAAGGGTTTTCTCAACTGAGGCATCTTCATCTCCACTGACTCTAGTGTGTGTCAAGTTGTGTGAACAATTGTAAACCTTTATCACTTAGTTTATAGAATCCTTTTGTTGCTTTTGGAATATTGCAAACTAAATCAAGCCATATTTTTTCTTCCATATAAAATATTATTGCCTGTTTTTTTAATGTAACTTAGCACAGTTTCTAATCATTTACTATGGCAGTTGGTTTATTTAATTTAGGTCATTCACCTAAAGAAACCTGGGAGCCCAAGTGTCATATCTAATTAGCATATTGCTGAATTCTCATTGTTTAGCACAGTGCCTACCTGCTGTCAAGTCTCAAATTTAGACTTCTCAGAGTTAAATGAATAAGGATTTATAAATTAAAGCATTGATAGTCTGTTTGGATTGATGCTGCTTTCATTGGACAAACTGTGGGAATTAGATGCTCTTGTATCTTTATTCATTTCTATTTTTTTTTTAATTTTGTTTCCCCTCAGACAAGGAGTTTATGGTTATTGAGATCCTGGCAGTAGTTTCCGTCCTTGTAACACTGTAAGTTTGTGTGTGTGTGTGTGTGTGTGTGTGTGTGTGTGTGTGTTCTTTTTCAATTCCCCAGGATGTCTTAAGATTTACTGAATCTTATTCAGTGATTAGAGTCATGACATGCTGAATTCATATAATTATTAAAAACCCACACTGGCCAACAAATTGCAGATTCTTTTATCTAGATATTACTTGACGCTTTTTTTTTTTCTCATGAGGACATTGAGTCCCTCCTGCAATATGGAGATTGTTTGTCAGCCTAGGTACAATGGGCCAAATAGCTTTCTTCAGCTCCTCCAATGTAATTATTTCCTGCCACTAACTAAGCAAAGTGGCACATCTGTTGACTCGATGAGAAAGCCAGAATTAGACTGCTTTCCAAAAGCCAGCACAGTGCTTCCCTCCTGGCACTCATTTCGTGTGCCTAAAGAAAGCCGTCTGCAGGGGAACGGAAATCTGCGAACACACCATGGGGATTCCCAATTGAATATTGTCACGTTCTTTCTAACCATTTGTGAAGAGGCAGAGACTGTGAGAAAGTGCTGCTGTGATTTTCAGCACCTTCTGTGGCATGAAGCGTAGCTGTGTCTCTGGAGCTGATATTATACAAGCTACATTTATCTTTTCATGGGCTCGATGTATCGGTTCATCTAGTTAGGAGTTTTAAACGAACATCATTTTTCTGCCTGCACACCACTAATTAAAACTAAGAAACTGAAGTTTAAAGTGACCTGTGACCTGAGTTGCTGGTACTGTGTGCTCAGCATGGCCACCCTTGTCGTTCGGTCTGATATTGCACATTCACAGACAGCATCACCCCTGCATTTGTTCGAATACAATGTTTTACCACCTAATATTTAACTTACACTATTTAATATTTGTCTCCTCATAATATAATTAAGGGCAATGTGAGTTGTCTTGGGACTTGTAAGTTACTAGACATCACAATTGATTAGTTGGTTATCATTTTGACAATTTGTCAGACTGGCAAATTTTCAGTTCATGAATATCTAAGTACAACAGGGGAATTTGGAAATTGTGTGTGTTAAGAAAAGGAAAGAGTTTAAAGTCCAGTTAGAAGCAATTTCAAAGGGAATTATATGAGGATAATGATGCAGTTTTGTTTTGTTTTGTTTCTAAAAACGCTCAGAATCCTGAGCGTTTCAGGATTCTGGGTTAGTTCTTCATTGTTTATTGCAGTGTTTTATAATTCTTCAAAAAAAAATAGGCCTCTTGCTACTTTCGCTAATAAAACTTTATTCATAGAACAGGAAATGGTTTGAATCGGTTCTGCTGTTTGTCATTTTTATATCCCATACTAACGTATTGAGCTTTACCAAGCTCACAGCTTCCATTCTAACATTTACCTCCACAGTACCAGAAATTCTTCAACATACACCAAACATGCCACCAGGAAGGAAGAACAGATAAAGGGCCTAATGGGACACTTTACCACATTTTATCCTAACAGAACGTTCCTGCATGCCTCAATGCACATGTTCTCATCTTTTATTCCAATCCTTCATTCCAGAAACCTGGTAACATAGTCTAAATGTGCATACACACACTGGAGTTCTGTTACCAAGATGTTGAGTATATAGACTGAAAGGACTAGAGATTAAGGATGGAGACAGTTACACTCCCATGATGCCAATCACTCCATGCCAATTTCCTCACCTGATGAAAGTCTGTCAGTGCCTGTCTCACAGAGCTCGAATGAGAAGACTGCATGCTGTAACACACACTATGTGAGCTGTACAGTCTCCTTGATAGCTGATGTATTTTAAACATCAGCATGATTTTCATTTTCTCCATGTTTGGCTCTTTGCTGTGTCTCCATTGGCTACAATGTTGGGTAACAGAGATTCAACAAACCATTTTAGAATCAATTAATGAATTAGCATAATCACAAGAGATTCGGGGGTTATAGAGATCAGAAACTGATCTGCACATTTTATCTGTGATTTTTAAAAAAAATTGGTTGATGTATATTAATTGTACATATGTGTGAGAGTCTTGGTATAACTTTACATTTAATTCTTTAATAAAGGGACATCATTAATTTGTGGAAGTGACAAGAAATCTAGCTAGTGAGTCAGGCTCAAACAGGAACATGTGTCCAACTATTTTTGTAATGATTTAGTTATAACCATTTTTACCCTGTCCTTCACCCACTGCACTCAACATTTAAATCCCTGGGAAAGAGCATGTAATGAGACAAATGTGACTGAATCATCTGTCTCCCCCTAGATAAGGATGACAGGGTGCATCATTTTACCCAACTGCATGGGGCTGAAGAGCAGCAAAGAGTCAGGGTGAAACCAGTGTTGATGATGAAATCAACAGACAGGAACAGATGGAGACACAGGTATATCCATTACGTGTGTCCTGACTGATTTAAAAGAGCTTGGCCATTTGTTAACACATCTGGATCACTCTGTTTTTCTCACCAATTAACAAGCTACTGTCTTGCAAAAAAGGTACCAAAAATAAAATATTGAATTTTTGTTTGTTGTATGTTTTTGTTTTGTTTTGTTTTCTTCTCAGTCATGCTATAGGTATTGTGGTTTTTACTAGTTGTACCTGTTTTCATAAATCTTCTAATATGTAATTTTAGAGATAAAGTAATTCTTCTCAGGCTTCAGTTTCTATAAAGATTCCAATGCCAGACTGGTTGAGTACTGAGCAATTGATTACAGTCTCTGATAAAACACCAAAACCAGATGGAGTTCGCTTTTTGTCTTTATGAATTTGCCAGTGAATTTAAGCCTGTGACAACTTGGGGATTTATTTTAAAATGTGAGTCACACTAGAGTCATTCACTCTCATTAAGGAAGTCTTTCAGACATTTGGAATTTGATTTGGCACATTTATTGAAATTTTAAAGAGTATAAAACTAAAAGTATTCTCTAATTTAATTGCTATATAGCAATTATATAGGACCCCCAAACTGACTTGCATGATGGAAGATATATATTTTAGTTCTGAGTACCATTCAAGAACACTATTAGAAATCTAGTACATTAGCAAATTGTATACGATTTCCAGTCTCTTTAGTAAGTTGGGTCTAGATTCTGTTTTTAGTATTGCTTAGAGATTTTAAAAAATATGAGTTCAAATCATAAAAACATGTTCCGGTCTATCCTTGGTATGTGGATTTTATAAAACTGGACACAAATAAATTTACTTTGGTGAGCATACTTTGATTAAGCAAAATGTTCTTCACATTTTGTACTCTTAGTTACATTTATTTATGTGATTTGGTTTTAGAGAAAGAACATGGGATGCCATTAAAGAATGAAGAGGTAATTAAAGATTGAAAATATGCAAAATAAAATAAATCCATAATGTGTTAGTTAGGACAGATAAACCTTACCATTTTCTCTTTTTCGTTTTCTCCTTATCATTTTTCTTTGTTTGATATTGCTAATCTTTTGATCTTCGTGTTTTTCTTTTCACAGTATTTTAACCCAGTATTGAAACTACAAACATCCACAGCAGTTTCGTGTGGTCAGATTGGATATTCTGAAAGCCTGAGATAGTTCATCATGAAACACACTGTGTAGAATCTTTGAAGCATAGAGCTCTGCCCAACACCTGGATAAGGAATCTCTCCTCTGGTCTGGAAGGCCTTCCTCACGTACACCATGACAAACCAGGAGAAATGGGCCCATCTCAGCCCCTCAGAATTTTCCCAACTTCAGAAATATGCTGAGTGTAAGTATTCATATTGACGATATGATCTAATTTGTCATTTTTGTTAAACAAGGTATGATTCCTTATAAGAACAGATTGCAGATCCTGTTTGTCCTGTGGACAGATGCAGGCATATCTCTTATATTCACAAGTAGGCCATCTTAGAACTGCCTTTTAACATGAAAATTGGAAAAAAAGAAGAGATAGATTAAATCACCTATCAAATTTAAAAGAAACTGGGACATCAGATATGAGACTGAGCCTGGGAAACACTGCTAGTAATAGAAATAAGGGAAGGATCCAGACAGGAAGGGTTATTTTGGTGGTGGTGGTGTTTCCCTTTGCTTTCTGTGAACCTATCCAAAAGAACCAAGAGAAGGGATCTTGAATGCATTGTGTTCCACAGCAGTACCTAATCTCAACAATAAATTCCAAAGGAAGAGAAGATGTGAGGAATTTAAGCAAATATGTTTAATTAGTTCTTCTTCAAATTATAGATCAAGATAGTTTACTAAACAGTAAGGTAGTTCCGGATAAGTTTCATTATGTGTGTACAGTAAGAATTTATGTATAAGAATTTATCAGATGACAAACTGATGGTTAATTTTGAACTCTGCAAAAACTAGTTGAGCTCTTATGATCATCAGATTTGCTGTTCTTTTTCAAATCAAGATAACAAGAGAAATGGTATTTATTCCTCCAGGAGTTTCCCAGGTAATTAAGAAGCAAAGCGTATCATGATTAGAATGCATTCTTGCATAATGAATTACCATTATCAAAAGTGACTGAAAATATACTCATCATGCAAAGATTACAAGTCATATACTTCTCTCAGCATTCAGTATATGCCATTAGCTTAGAGATCAGAGTTTTCATCTTACAATTTAACATGACATTAGGAATGAACATTCCTTAATAGTCTATAAGAGAAATAGCATATTGGACTAACATTCTTAATTTTTTTTAATCTTTCGACAATTAATTGTTATGTTAAATGCATTAATGGATAGTTTTTAAAATAAGTTGTTGATCATAGTTAAATTTGAAACAAGCTAAGACTATGCATGTCAAATATTAAATAAGTGTTTTGTGTGCTTTGAGGGAATGGAGTATGGCTATGGGATACTTAAGAAGATTGAATGATCTCCTGAAACCCTTCCCATAGCACAGTTAAGTCCAAATCGAACCCAGAGAATATAACAAAGATTATCTTCTCATTTCTTACCTGATTGTGGATTCTCCCCACATTACTGTAATAGAACTTGTAACTATGATACCTCTCTAGACCTGGCTGCTTTCCCAATGGACAAAGGATGAACGGGGTGAAACTGTGATAGCATTCCCTGTAGCAGCCAGCACCCCTGAAGGTGTGTGTAGAAATCCTAATCCTGTACCTGACACTGGACAACTTTCCTAACATCTCTGTACATTGTTTTTTGTACCTTTAGCAATAAAATGATGAAAATAATGGAAGTAATAATTATTACACATATCAAATTGAATAAGTTATGTTAGAGAATAAGCAGAATGCCAGAAAAATGTTTACTTCTAAAACTGTTTACAATTGCTGTATTAACATTGAATAAATATGCTGTGTTGACCATTTGAACTTATTGTTTGTAATTAAGCAGAAAAGTGCCACATTTGAGAGCATGAAGAGTCAGTGTCCTTTTTATCTGCTCTAAGACTAGAGCCTGCTCACAAGGTAAATGCCTCAGTGCAATTGGCTGCCTGAGTGCTGTGCTGTCCCCACACATGCTGAAGACAGCTAATGTGGAGCCTGCTGTGGCTGCCTGTGGCATGCTGTGACCAGGCTCCTGTTTAGGGTTGCAGGCTGAGTCACTCCATGGGAAGCATCTTCATTGAGATGTGGGAGGGTAGTCTAATTTCTGTCTCCACACTTTATATAGAGTCATCTGAACTGTTGTTACAAGACAGAGCGCTCACTCCTGCTGTGTATAGAATTGAGCTGATCTCATTATGGCTCGCTATATGCTTCCTGCTGTGGTTTCAGGGCCCAGCAAAGGGTTAAGAGACTCCAAGTTTTGTCTTGAGTAGGAATGTCTTCTGAGTCCATGAGATGGGATATTTCCAAATGGTTCATTATCTGCCTGCTGTCATTTTGGATTAGGCTTTCTGTTTGCAGTGTAGAAAGTGTGTTCTACTGCATGTGAATTATTTTTGAAAGGTATTGGGTTATGGGAGGAACAGTTCCAAACATTCATAAGTTTCATACTGTTTATAGCAGCTGGCAGTGTAGATTCATGCAAAATTATGGTGAATTGAAGACCAAGGTGCCTAATACTCTGATTCAGGTTATAATTTCTTCCACGGGAAAGAGGTACTCAGATTGATTCCATGGGGAAAAAAACCTTCAGCTTTATAAGTAAACTTTTTTTTTACCTTATTTTGAGAAAAGGTCTCATGTATCCCAGGCTGCCCTCAAATTCTAGATATAGCCAAGAATAAAATTGAACTTCTGATCTTCTGGCCCCTACCTCCTGAATGCTGGAATTACAGAGCTGTGCTGCTATGACCACTTTAAGATATACTGGGGGATAGAATCCAGTTTCCTGTATGGAAGGCAAACACTCAACCAGCTAGAGTATATACCCAGCCCCCAAACTAATAGTTGATAGTATTAACCCCATCTTGTCTATACCTTCTTAGTGCTATTATAACTAAATGTAAAACATTCATATCTTAGTGAATACAAATGCAAAATAAGCAGTCAAGATATAAAATGATGGGAAAGATTCATTACCTAAAGTAGCCAAGGACAGCTTATGCGTCATTTCCTAAGCAATGATTTCCCCAAACAAAGGGAACATGGGGATTTTGTTTAAGAATCCTATATGTGCAGGCTGATCCAGTCCTGAACATGCTCAGCTTAAGACCATGGAGATTAAAGTGATGGACAGGAATGCTTCTGGGCATAGTCAACTTGCACCATAAAGTTTTAGGTGACAACAAATGAAAGGATACTTTGAAGGCCCATTAACACAAGAATCTGCCCCTGAAGATGCCTGTCTCACTTACTGTCTAACGGTGTAACCTGGGAAGTTGTGCCTTCACAAATATGTGAACAAACATGTCAATGAATAAAATCTTTATTTTGGCTTTGTTTTGATGTAACACCATGACAGCCAGGAAAGAGGTGAGAGAAAGAGACAAAGAAAAAGATATAGCTAGATGATAGAAGATACATAGAAGATAGATAGATAGATAGATAGATAGATAGATAGATAGATAGATAGATACATAGTAGGCACTCTTACTTCCCTTCTTTATTCTATCCAGAATCCCAGTCTACCTGATTTTCAAAATAATCAAGCTGACAAAATTAAACATCACAGAATGTGACATAAAGTATAAGATTTTCATCTTTTTCAATTAAAAAACAGACTTTCACTTTGGAATATTTTAATTGTGGTGCTTAATAAAGCATTGATCGTTACAAATAACTGATATTCACTGCCCTACTGTAAACAGTTTATAAGCATTACCTCATCAAAGCTATAATGATCCTGAGTGGAAAGTAAATTATCTTCCCTGAGGAACAAATCTTTCTGGAAAGTAGCTGGTTTGGATCCTCAGCAGGGTAAATGACAAGATCAAAACAATGGTAGTTTGTCTATATTTCTTATATATATTGTTGCAAAAAATAGATCAATCTAAAATCCACTAGCCACAGTTATCATCTACACTTTTTTTCTTCTTATTTTACATGCAGGACAGTGGGGGGAAAAAGTATAGCTACTAACTAGAGTGTTGGCTCCAATGTTACCAAAATCTGAGGTTAATGGTTGTCACCTGGGAGGAAACATTTATTCAAGGCCAGTCCTGAGGAAAATTAAAGAGACTTTCTATCCCAAATTTCAATTCTGAATATCTCTTGAGATTTGAATGGTTTTATAGGACATGGGGAATAAGAGTGATATAGGAACCCCCCCATTGTAGATGAATTTCTAAACAGTTTTGTTAAATAAGAAACACAGAGCTAAATACAGAGGTGCAAGCCGTAGAGATCAGAGCAATAGCTGCCAACTAACCTTAGCTTACCACCTCGCTGTAGGTTCCCAAGAGAGCGTCTTCCTGTCTAACCTACACCTTTATTGTCTTCCTGTTGTGCCTTCTCATTTGCTTTAAGCCCAGCCACATCACTTCCTTGTCACTGCCTGTCTATACAGACCTCCAGGTCTCTATGGTTGGTACTGGAATTAAAGGCATCACCACACTTGTCTGTGTCCCTGAGCAAGCAGACTCTGCCTGCCATGTGATCAGATTAAGGGCGTGTGCTACCACCGCCTGACTTCTGTTTATGGCTGACTATGACCTCTGATCTCTAGGCAAACTTTATTTATTAACATGTAAATAAAATATCACATTTCAGCACAGATAAAATATCACCACACCCCATGGTGGGTGAGGAATTCCTCCTCTGATGGTTAGCTTCTTTTCTTGAAAGATGACCCAGGTCTTGTCTTCTTGAAGGTAGGATGTAAATTTTCTTTTTAGGTAAACATGCTACTTTTCTGCAACTCACCCCTTATTTCATGAACTTCAGTGGTTGAGATGAACCACTGAGAATATCTTGTGAAAAGTGTCCATATTTTCAAGATTAGGCAAAAATACTAGTTCCCATTCATTCCTCATGGCAACCCCTTCACTCCAAATCTCTGGGAGCTGGGGCAGCGTTTCTGTTCTATCTGCTTCAGGCTGATTGCGATTAAGGTAGAAGCAGGGTGTTTTTTAATGAGAAGCCTTGACATGATGAGGTATGTGTAGGTTAAGGGAGAAACTGGAGAGGCCAGATGTGTCTTTCCCCATGGGAGCACAACAGTAGTCTTCCTAAGACTAGTTGATGGAAACCAAAGGAAGGGCTTCAGTTCTGTAGAAAGAACTCGAGAACGGTAGAGAGACAGGGTAGGTGGTGGAAGGAGAGAAGAGTTTCAAATGAATCATTTTATACCAACACGCACAGGCCCCCATTCCAGCGCACTGGGATGGTTGTTCATGAAGCTCAGTGTTGCTCTGTCTGATGAACGTGCAGACTTCAATGTTCTACTCCCGTCCATTCGTTCTCTTCACCAAGTCTCCCTCACTTTTCCTTCACTATACACATGGAGGGCTGGGGGTAGGATGGAAGGATGCTTGTTTAGTGTGGTTGAGGCCCTAGATTCAATCCCCCAAACCACACACCAAGAAAAGAAAAAGGAGAAGAAAAGAGATGTGAGGGAAGAAGAGGGGGAGGAGGAGGATGAAGAGGAGAAGGGAAAAAAAATATATACATGGGACAGAAAAGGACATCAACAAGAAGAAAACCATGAAGCATCTAACAATGACATCTTTTTCTCATTTTACGAGATTTATTCCCCTCCTTAAGAAATCCCTCTTCAGACATGAAAAGTTAATTGTGCCTTTTTGATGTTTTGTGCTTTGTCCATACAAGATGACATAGGAAAGAAAGAAAAGAAGCCTGATAGTGTGTGTGTGTGTGTGTGTGTGTGTGTGTGTGTGTGTGTGTGTGTGAGCACCTGCATGTATGCACACACAGTGTTTGTGTGTGTGTGTGTGTGTGTGTGTGTGTGTGCATTCGCCCTGGCTGTGCATGTATCTAATTCATTGTTAAACAAATTAGATCACATGCTAGTCCTCTTTCTAATTTATCATGCTGAGATTTGCTTTTACTTCTGTCTCATGCCCTGTGTTAGCTCAGCTCTATTTTGGGAGGACAAGGCACTTACTGGTAATTACTCTCTTCATGCACGTCGAATGGGTAAATGGCACAGCGCCAGCTAACACACTGGCTGAGAACACATAATTTGGTGTCAGATAAAGCTGGACTGGAGTCCTAGTGCTGTGGTGTGTGCCTCGCTTTCCTGGGATCACACAGATTCGGGGGCTCAGTGTGCAGAAGTGTGCCAGGTGCTTTGCAGTCAATGAATGCCCTGGTCATGACCAGCACTGCGCATCTGGCAACTGCTGTGGTTTAATTTCAGACAACTTGTCCTTCTCCTTTGACTTAAGCCTTCTGACTGTGCTGTCTTGGCTTACCTACCGTGTTCTGACTTTACCCTCACCATCGGCCTGAAATTTGCATTTGAGGACCTATTTTAGATGCATCTCTCATTTCTGACCTTATTTCTTCTGATTCACATCGATGGACTTGCCAGCTCCTGGCCCTGACCCAGACTGTATTTCTGGAATGTATGTTGGCAGCGTAACATTTTTTGTCTCATCTCTGGCTCTGT
Organism: Peromyscus aztecus; assembly: GCA_902168405.1. Taxonomy (NCBI): domain Eukaryota; kingdom Metazoa; phylum Chordata; class Mammalia; order Rodentia; family Cricetidae; genus Peromyscus; species Peromyscus aztecus. The sequence continues at coordinate 13,344 of CABHPQ010170433.1, forward strand.
TTGCTAAAGTCTTCAAGCTCAATTTCCTGCTTGTCTGCTTGTCTTTTGTATATCTGTCACATTCACTCTATGCTTGAATCTTGCAATAGAAAAAGAAGGTAGTAAGTATATTTTCCCATTATTTTACACCCAGTAGACATGTAATTTTGATGAGTTTTTAGCATTAATTTATTTAACATTTTTAGACTCTCAAAATCAATTTATTTAAGTTTGTGTTTCAATAGACTAATATTGAAGTATGACTTCTGTGGAATATTGGTCAAAATGAGTTCAATATCTGCTTTGATTTAAATGCTCATACTATCTTAGTATGTTGACAAAAGAGTATTTTTTGTTCCCTCTTCCTATTACATTTATAATTTTAAAAGTTATTTCTGATAAACTTTATTATAAAAAACCTTGCAAATAAGTAAAATAATCACACACCAAAATTAACCAGATCTAAGATCTGGAAAGCTTTGTGAGATTCTATGCAGTTAGAATTGAGATATGAAACAGAAGCTATGAAGCTTGAATTTTAAACCTTCAGTATCAAACTTGTGCCTTCTATTTATTTACATTGAATGCAGGAAATGGACATGGTGTACAAGGAAAGTATCACATAAACTGTTTTCCTACTTCTAATTCTGCTACAGACTTTTTGGTTTGGTCTTAGATAACTGGATAAAATATGCCCTATTACATTTTTAAAAATCTGATCTAACATGAGTTAGGTTCAATTCTGTATTCAACTGTAACCCCTGGGGTGACGGAGCAGCCATCACCTTTGGAAATTGGCAGAAGAAAGAGGAAAAAGCTTAGGAATTGGTGGCTACCTCTGAGACTGTGTCTCACTGGCAGGGACAGACTCAAATGTCTTCAGCCCAAGTTCCTCAGACAACCACATTGCACTTTCAGCCCATGGAAGAGGACAGTCATTCCATGTTCCTGTGTACAAAAGCATGCGGTGAAAACCACTACTATGACCAGTGTCAGAGGAGTAAACTACAACCTACTATTTATTTTAGACCAGAATTAAGAGAGTAAAAAATAGTTTACTATTTACTTTAGGGAATTACATAATCAATCGCTTCAAATTTCCATTTCTTTCTTTCTTTCTTTCTTTTTTTTTTTTTTTTTTTGGTTTTTCGAGACAGGGTTTCTCTGTGTAGCTTTGCGCCTTTCCTGGAGCTCACTTGGTAGCCCAGGCTGGCCTCGAACTCACAGAGATCCGCCTGGCTCTGCCTCCCGAGTGCTGGGATTAAAGGCGTGCGCCACCACCGCCCGGCAAATTTCCATTTCTTCATACATAAAACAAAAGTAATAATCTCCATCTTAAAATGGTAATAAACCATTTTATTAATTATAATAATGGCACCAATTACAACAAAAATATTCTGAAGGCTTGTGTTTCTTTTTTCTTCTTTCTTCTTTTTTTTTCCTTTTAACATAAATTTTTATTGATTCTTTGGGAATTTCACATCATGCACCTCAATCCCACTCATTTCCCAGTCCCTCCATATCAGCCTCTAACCCCTGTAATGTTCCTCCAAAAGGAAAAATTTAAAAATATTAATTAAAAACAAAACAAGGTGTCTTAGTTAGGCTTTCTATTGCTGTGAAGAGACACCATGACCATGGCAACTCTTATAGAGGAAAATCATATAATTGGGGAAGCTCACTTACACTTCTGAGGTTCGTTTCATTATCATCACGACAGAACCATGGCAACATGCAGGCAGACGTGGTGCTGGCTAAGTATCTGATAGTCCTACATCTAGTACATCTACATTACAACAGGAAATGGTCTGGAACACCGGGCAGAATCCTAAACATCAGAAACCTCAAAGCCTGCCCCCAATGACACACTTCCTCCAACAAGGCCACACCTACTCCAACAAAGCCACACCTAATAGTGCCACTCCCTATGAGTTTCTGGCGGGGTGTGTGTGTGTGTGTGTGTGTGTGTAGCAATTTCATTTAAACTACCACACAAACCAAGCAAACAAAAGGATCACTTTGCTCCTCCATCTTTCCTGCTTCTCCAACACCTCTTCATTTGTCTTAGTGGCATTGGAAGCTATGGTGTGTTGTGCAGTATACCCTTTTGTCCATTCAGCTTTACTTGTAAATGTTCATTGCATAATGTATTGTTGGTCAAGTTCAAGGCCTCTGGCTTCTGGTACACCATCAATGCTGGGCCCTCTCTGAGACTTCTTTTGGATAACCTGCTGCTGTCTGGAGTCATAGGCTTATGCATCTTAATGATATGCTTCATCCTCAATTTTGTTGTGCTTAAACATTGCTATATTTATTAGAGGTTGCTTTGGACTCCACCTCACTCATCGTCATAGGGAGTAAAACAGGGAAAAAGTAGAGAAAGTACAAATACAAGTAGAGGAACTTAATTTTCTTCCTTCGTCGATAACTGCATGCACCATGCATGTGATATATTCTCTTATTAGGCTTCATTTTTATATCTGGTAATATGATATTGAATAGTATAATACTTTTATTTTAAAAGACAACAGTTTATTCAGAGAGACATATGTTATAGTATATAATAATAAATTAATCATTTGAACACGATATACTTAAGACTCTTGGATTTTTACTCAGCTTCATATGAGTAGAGGGTAAAAGGCAATGAGATTTTAATTTTATCTGACAGTAATGCAAAGAGGTTAGAGAAGCAGAGTTCGCGTAGTTATCAGAACAAATACATAAGGATGAAAGAATGTTGTTTATCAGGGATGAATCTGAAGTACTGGTGGGTATGTATACTTATCGTTATCTAGTATGCTTCTGTGTACATGGCTATGCAAATAAGTACTGAGAGTAGGTGCGAAGAATTCAGCAATAATCACAAATGTGACAGTATGAGTACTCTTAGGAAAAGGTTGTCTATTGTCATTGGAATTCACTAAAGATGCTCATTTTGGGGGTAAGGAAATGATATTACATTTGATACTGAATGATATATACAATGTACTTGAAGAAAGTGACTGCTTGATTTGCAGAGCTACATGAAGTTAAGACATTGAAACACAGGAGAGCAGTCATGAGAGAGAGATTATGGAGGAAAGTGAACAAATGGACTCTCCAATTAAATTTGAGATCTAAGGAAGAGAAATGAGTCATTTTGATTTGCACACCTAAGTCAGTGTGATTCATTGAATACTGCAATGGAGTACAAAAAAAAAACAAGTTTAGAGAGAAAATGGAGTATTTTGATACTGAACAATTGAGCTATAGGATTCTATAGGGTTTCATACTGAGGTATAAATTAAATACTTTGGCACAAAGGTTTGAAGCTCAAGAAAGAATTCACACTCAGGGATACAGAGTGATGTGCCATTGCATAAGTGAGTGGTTATCAAATCAAGGCCATATATGAGAAGGCCTAGGGCAGCCCACTGAGAAAGAAGGAAGGAACGGGAGAAAAGAGTAGGGAACACCATGAGTGAAAGAACTAGATGGGTGTCTTAGTTAGTGTTTCCATTGCCATGATGAAACACCTTGACCAAAGCAACTTGGGGAGGCAAGTGTTTATCTGGTTTATGCTACCATATCACTGTTCATTATCAAAGGAAGTCAGAACAGGAATTCAAAGGGGAGGAACCTGGAAGAAGGAGCTGATGCAGAGGCCATGGAAGGGTATTGTTTACTGGCTTGCTCTTCATGGCCTGCTCAGCCTATTTTCTTAAAGAACCCAGGACCACCAGCCCAGGGATGGTACCACCCACAATGGGCTGGGCCCTGACCCACCAATCCCTAATGAAAATACCCTGTAATACAGGCTTGCCTACAATCTGATCTTATGGAGGCATTTTTTTAATTGTGGTTTCCTTCTGTCAGATGACTTTAGCTTATGTCAAGGTGAAATAAAACTAGCCAGCACTGGTTTTATGAGAGACCCATGAGAATGGTCAAGCAATAGTAACTTGAAATAAAGGTGAAAATGGGTAAGTGAAAGGTTAATCCACAATCAAAAGACCAAAGCATTTCATAAGGTCAGGTCTATGTGAACCTGCTGGTGCACACCTGTCATTGTGAGGCTCAAAAGTCTAAGACAGAAGGATCACCACAAGTATAAGTCTAGCCTGGTCTACAGATGGAATCTAGACTAGTCAGGGCAACATATTATGGCTCTGTCCCAAATACACAAAAGCAAACAGACAAAAATAACAACACAAACGATGAGCTCTAAGGATTACCACAATGTGTGCAGATTTTATAACATTTGGAATTCAAGGGGATCGGAGGTTCTTATTTATTTGTTTTAGTGAAGTGGGTGCAGCGAACTGAATGGAAACGAAGCAGTGGGGGACATGGAGCCCCTTTGTAGGATGACATGAGAGAAAGACTGTGGTAGTAAAGTGCTCAGAGTAAGTGCAAGAAGTTTGTTCTTCTCCATGAGTGAGAAAGAAGGGTTTACAGAGGAGCAAAAGTGAAGTGGATGATTCTCAAAATAAAAGGGACAGTTGGTCACAAAACATCATAAGCCTATTGACAAATACTGCTCTCATTTTGGTGTTCATTTAATTTCCTTAGTTCTATCTATACTGTTTGTTTTCTAACTAGTAGTTTGGGGTTTTGGCAAGTGACACAACCTTCTTAAACTTTAATCTCCTCTGCTGTGTAATTAAAGAAATAAAGAAGCCTATCTCCAAAGAGTTTCATAAGACACAAATAAAATATTGTATATGGAATTGCCTTGTAAACAGCAAGCTCCCATGGTGAGTTAATTATCACTTCTAGCATTATTATAGAGTATTCAGAGTTTTTGTTCAACTCTCTTTACATTCCCTGGAGTTCAATATCTCTGCTTCTCCCAAGTATATTTTTCTATTTTTATTATTTGCTGAATAATGTAGTTTGCTTCTTTGAGACTCTGTGAGATATGGACTTGAGCTAAAGGAAGCTCTCATTTACCTATTTTACACAGTTTATCTTCAAATCCCACAGCTGCTTTATAACCTTTCCCAGGTATCTCAAGACCCCATTTCTCATTCCCCAAACCAGAATTTATATGGATGAATACTGCCAAGTTTTGAGGATCTGAGATTCCCCCCCCAATGATGTAATAAAGTTAGCTTGCTGAAGACTCATGGGTGCCAGAAGACACAACACCCCTGGGTCAGAGGCAAGGGGCTTCATTAATCACGTCAGAGTGAGCTGCATGCACCTCATGCGTGTAAAGGTTCCTTCCCTCAGTCCCCAAAGGAAAATATGAAAAGAGGAGATCACATTTGCACAGGCAGAGAATTAAGTTGTAGGAAGAAAACTCAGAGTTAAGGTTCTTGGCAGCTTTTACAATGGACAATAAAAATACCTAATCTCTGCTCAAGATAGTTATAAAACATTTGATATAAAAGATCCTTGAAAGACTAGACTGAAATCCAGGCAGTTGGCTGGTATCTCTGCTTGCAAAATCCACAGAACATGAAGGAAGCCCAGGGGTGTCTTTCAGTAAACAGAAGCTAATAGCAGCCATTAACACCATAGTGGCCAGAGGGGATGAGCATGCGCATTTTCCATTCAGGCAGCCTTTCAGAGCAAAGCATTGTTTGTTTGTTTGTTTCTGGTCTGTTTCTACTCCCTTCTCCCTGCTCCAGGTTCTGGCATCCCATTTTGGCCTCCATTTTCAGTGTCACACAGTGTCCATGTTCAGAAAGTTCACCCACTTTCTATATTCACCCCAGGAACATGAAGCTCAATGAAGTTGTTGAGTGTTATTAGATCATACTTGTGAAAAATGAGCTTAAATCTATTTTATTTAAAGAAAAGATTTCCTCTCTCTTAACTCTCTTTTGGATGCCCCCCTCCTTCACACACACACACACACACACACACACACACACACACACTCACACACACACAATTTTCTTTCAAGCATCAGTCACAAAATACCTTATTTTTAAATGTTTTATTATCAAACACAGAAAAGGAGGATGTGGAGAAGGCATCAAGTGGCCCCCACCTCGCCACATCCTCTCCTTTGCCAAGTGCTTTGCAATCTCAGCAAGGGAATGAATTCCAGAATGCCGCTGCCCTTTCTTCCAGTATCTATGCTATGGTGCCTTTGGCAGAAAGAGTGGTACTGTTGGAGCTCCTGCAGCTGCTGGAGGGTGAGAGGCTTCCAGAACCTGGTCAGGTTAGTTATCAGCTCTGCCACAGAGAAACAAGTCACCCAGATGTTTCCAAACATCAGTTCAGTGTCTACGGCTTATAGTTTCCTTATGAATACTAGAGGTTAGTTATGTTATTTTTAAAAAATTAGACCTGTTGAAATTCAGACTTTAGAAATTGACTTCCCTTCTCTGCTGTAGTTACATGTTATTTCATGAAGAAGAACTATAAGAGGAAAAGACTCATGGTTTTCATGAAACAGAGGACTCATTCTTGTCATTGATGGGATATGATTTAATATGACTATTATCAAGATCAAATTGACTAATTTTGATGAGGGTGTGTGTGTGTGTGTGTGTGTGTGTGTGTGTGTGTGTGTGTGCGTGCGTGTGCGTGTGCGTGTGCGTGTGCGTGTGCGTGTGCGTGTGCGTGTGTGTGTGTGTGTGTGTGTGTTCGCGCACATGCCCATCTTCATCAAAAGTCATGGAAAAGGACACTATCTCCCCAATCTCCTTTCACTATTCTTATTTCACAGGTGCAAAACAAAAAACATTGACTAACTTGGGGGTCCTTCAGCCAGAAACTACCTAGCTATTTCTAGTAACTTGTTTTTTTCTGGAGTCAAATGATCTCCAGGGTCTTCTCTTCTTGGATCTTAAAGATGGTAAACACTTCTCTCAGCATATCTGGAAGGATTTCCGAAGCATTGGCCACAGCTGCCACTGTATATGAGCACCTCCATTGTACCAGGCTTTTTCTTTTTGGGCCACCACCCAGCTCCTAAATCATGACATGGAGACTTATTAGTTTTGAATGCTCAGCCTAGCTTAGGCTCTTTTAACTTAAATTAACCTGTTTCTCTTTATCTAACTTTTGCTTGGGCTTTTTAACCTTTCTTCCTTCTGTATAACTTACTTCTACTGCTTCTCCTGTCTGTCTGTCTGTCTGTCTGTCTGGAGACTGCCTGGCTTCTAGCCCCCGATCTCTCCTTCATTTTCTCCTCTTTTCTTCTTCTTCTCATTCCTCTTCTTCCCTTGAGCCTAGATTTCTCATCCTGTTTATTCTTTCTGCCTGCCAGCCTACAAATCCCTCTCCTGCCTAGCTATTGGCCATTCAGCTCTTTATTAGACCAATCAGGTGCCTTAGGCAGGCAAGGTGAAACAAATGCAACACATCTTTACATAATTAGACACACATCCTTACATGGTTAAACAAATACAACATAAACAAATGTACCACACCTTTACACAGTTAAAGGAATATTCCACAGAATAAACAAATGTAGCAAACTTTGCAAAATTAAATATTCTACAACATTTCATATTCTCCTTATTATGCAGCTAGTTTTGTGGGAGTTTGTATCAACTTAAACAAGCTAGTGTTGTCTTGGAAGAGGGAACATCAATTGAGAAACTACCCCCATCAAGTTTGCCTATGGGCAAAACTACGGGGCATTTTCTTGAGTACTGACTGATGTGGATGGATCCATCCTACACTGGAAGCAGCAGTGGTGCCAGGCCTATGCTCCTGGTCCTGAGCTGTACAGTAAAGCATGCTGAGCAATCCGCGTCAAGTCAGTAAGCATCATTCTTCCATGGTCTCTGCTCTAGTTTATGCCTCCATGTTCTTCCCCTGACTTCCTTCAGTGATGGACTGTAATATGGAACTGCAAGCTAAACTAACTTCTCCTCCCCAAGTTGCTTTGGTCATGGTTGTTATCCCAGCAGTAGAAACACTAGTACACACTTCTCCAAAAGTGATAACCACTGCCATTTGTGAAGCTTCTCTCTGGTGAGTGTACCTTTTAGCACTTGCTCTTCCTCGAAGGGCCACTATAACCATCATGCTAAGTTCTATGCTAATTTTTTGTTGTTGTTGTTTTTTGAGACAGGGTTTCTCTGTAGCTTTGGAACCTTTCCTAGAACTCATTCTGTAGACCAGACTGGCCTCGAACTCACAGAGATCTGCCTGGCTCTGCCTCCCGAGTGCTGGGATTAAAGGCGTGCGCCACCACCGCCAGCATTCTATGCTAATTTGATGTGTTATTTTGTCTAGCACCATGATCAAGCATGCAGAATCTACAATGTAAAAACAGTCATTTAAGCAATCGCTGAAAATGGTCAACATAGAAAACCAAATTCATGAAATGGCCACTGATAAAACTCTACTCAAGATAATATTAATTGTATATAGTTCCACTGTTCCTGAATCTACATTCCATATGAAATGAAAGAATTCTTCCAACTTTTTTCTTTTTTTTCTATTCTTTCAAGTGTTTGAAGATTGAGAAAAGTCCCAGTATCATAATTTTTGTGTGCTTTGTGGTATTCACCAGAGTCTGTAGCCCGAGATGTTTAAATACCACTGTGATACCTACTGACTTCACTCTGATCATACAATTTGACACAAAAGCATCATAAGTTGCCATCAACCTCTCTCATAAGGGGGGAGAATAGTGGTTAGTACTTTTATTCATTGCTTTCTATTGCTGTTCAAAATGCCCTCACTAAGGCATTTAATTGAGCTTATGGTTTCAGAGGGTTAGAGTCTATGATGGTGAAGCAAAGGTATGGTGGCAAGAACAACTGAGGTCTCACATCTCAACCCATAATCCTGAGGCAGAGAGAACTAGCTTGAAATGGAATAAGTCCTTTGAAACCTCAAAATACATCCCCAGTGACACACCTCCTCCAACAAGGCCACTCCTCCTAATCCTTCCAAAACAGTTCCACCAACTGGGGACCAAATATTCAAACATGTGAGTCTTGGGTGGTCATTTGCATTCAAACTGACACAGTATCTAAAACAAGTTAGAATAGATACCAGTTAGTAACATTAGTCTGATTATAAGTTAGTATTTTTTAAGCAACAGGTCACCTTATAATTTTTTTTTAGCACTTCAGAGTTCCTAGGTTCACACTCTTAGGTTTAAGAACAACTTTGCCTTGAGATCTAGAGAGTTACATCACATTCATTGATGGGAATTGTATGTAATGCCCAGAGATGGAATGGATATTCTTCCCCCTCAGACTTTCACCCAGAATCCATTTTTATTTATTAGGTTAGATAATAAAAGTTTGCTTTTGTCTTAAGGTCTTCCAAGATCCCCAGTAGGGCACAGTGATCAGCAGCTTGGCCAAATCTAATGCTCTGGAATGTTGTGGGAGTCTAGGAAAATGCATAGTTTACCAACTTTTTGATCCTCACTCTCACCCAAGTACTCCTTGTTGTGGAAGGTGTCTTTTTGATGGAAATCTAATTAGCTTGATCATGATACCACTCCTATAAATACTAGACCACATTTCAACTGTCTATTCTACCCACCCTAATCTCAGCTGTAAATCAGACATACCTACCTCTTCAATTGACATATGATCTTTCCCTCTTGAATTAATGTTATTTTCTTACTTTCCCATAGACTCTGCATTCTTTTTGAGTTTTTGTTTGGAGTTAGTCAAAGCCAGAGAATGTTCAAGTATCTTAGAGAAATGGAGTTTGTCAGGTAATAGACTATGTGTTGTTGCAGCCAGCTTCTCACTAAGACTTAAGTAGCTCTCTTTTCCAAAGTCTTCCTCTCTAGTGTCATTTCTATAGCTTTCACATATAACAAGATTTTTTTTAAGTTTAAATATTTTTTTATTTAATTTTTTATTTATTTTACATATCAACCACAGTTTCCCCTCCCTCCTCATCTCCCATTCCTTCATCTTACCTCCTTTCTATGGCCCCCGCCTCCATCCACTCCTCAGTAAGGGAAAGGCCTACCAAGGGTGTCAACAAAGCATGGCATACCAAGTTGAGGTAGGACCAAGCACTTTTCCCACTGCATCAAGGCTGAGTGAGACATCCCACCATAGGGAATAGGTTCCAAAAAGCCAGCTCACACATCAGGGACAGATCTTGGT
>CABHPQ010170434.1:0-28268 GCA_902168405.1 Peromyscus aztecus
AAGAAGCCCAGTGACAAATTAGACCAAGGTTAGGAGGACTGGAAAATGGGTTGCTTCTGTCATTCCTACTTGAATGGGTTTATACTAGATTCTTTGAGCTTTCTATGAATGAGATAAGGCTATGTTTGATCTCAGTATAAAGTATATGTTGATGAATTAGCACTCATTTGTAGTTCAGCAAGAAGGAAGCAGCTGCATCAATGCCTCATAGCTGCCAACCCTTTAGGAGGCAAAAAGGGGAGGGGAGGCATGTACTGCTACCTCACACAAGACTCCCTGTGTGACTTAAGCATTCACCCAGAATGCCAAAGAATCTGGCGATTAGCACTTTACTTAGTAGGATGCTGCTCTGCTCTCCACTCTGTGCACTATTTTAAAGCACCAACCCCCCATCTCTCATGTCAGCAATAGCTGATGCCTTCCTTTGCTTAAGAAACCCTCATGCATCTTCCTTTGAAAACAAATACATGTATTTGAAATCAAATAAACAAATAGGTTGTTGGATATGCTGGCAAGTAACTCTAGGATAACCTAGATTTATAAAAATTGTGCTCAATGGGAAATATTACCACTTCATATTTAAATATTATCATAGTTTTGAAAGATGTCTTCCTGGAAGTTTTCCAAAGCATTACACAACCAGTCAAAGGTTAATAAATATTGCTAGTTTCATATTATCTAGTTAGTTCACAGAGTATTTATCTATTAGTCACACATGGCTTTTTAATCTGATTTGATTTTTAAAATAATAGCATGAATTAATGATATAAACGTGTTTCCATTTTACTCACTCAAATATCGTACTGTAAAATAACTGCTAAAAGGGGAAATTCTTATAATTGGAAATGGAGATGCTGCTCCACCATGCGACCAGCAATGTGAAGTGTGGGGGTCTTGAGGGCAAGGCATGCTCCTCAGTACTCATGCAGGAAGAAGGAGACTGCACCCAGCTACAGCCACTGCCCTTCAACGCCTGTTGAAATATCATTTTGTTTGCAGCAAAATCATATTTTTAAAAATATGTGTATGAAATCTGAATATACAGGTATAAAAAAAGCAACAGACTGCTGTGGGATGTTCTGTATGGCAAATGTGTTGCTAATAAAACACTGATTGGCAGTGGCTAGGCAGGAAGTATAGGCGGGACTAACAGAGAGAATTAAAAGAACAGGAAGGCGGAGGGAGTCTCAGCCAGCCACCTCCAGGACAAGCAGCATGTAAAGATGCTGGTAAGCCACGAGCCATGTGGCAAGGTATAGATTTATAGAAATGGATTAATTTAAGATATAAGGACAGTTAGCAAGAAGCCTGCCACGGCCATACAGTTTGTAAGCAATATAAGTCTGTGTGTTTACTTGGTTGGGTCTGAGCGGCTGTGGGACTGGCAGGTGAAAGAGATTTATCCTGACTGTGGGCCAGGCAGGAAAACTCTAGCTACAACAGACTGTGTTCTGAGGCTTTCCTGGTCCAGTGGGTCTGAAGAGGAACCATAGCCAAGTGGTTCTTGCCATAGCCAAATATAACTTTCTGTTTCATGGAGTCTCTCAGAGGAAGACACAGTAAGGAATGGACAGGAGGCAGGAGTCCCCAGATTGTGTACTTAGAGGTTTACTGAAAACCATACCAGATTTTTGAGTGGAAAAAAATAAAATTGATTGCCTAAGAATAAAACAAACAACCACAAACTAACAAATTTTAAGATAAACATTTGAGACAAGAAAGCCCCCATCAAACTTAGGGAACACTCCAACTCAATTGTTCTATTGCACTCCATCCCGACACAATCCTCTTAAACTATAATAAGGGAAAGAATCATCTCTGATAGCTATCTCTATGCAAAAGCTACAAAACTAAACAAGCAACAAGAACCCCAAATCTCCACAGCCAGGAAGAAATTATATTAAGAAAATTTAACCTCTATTAAACATAGAATCCTACAAATAAATATCATTAGACATAGGGCTGTTACAAAAAGCTACAGAAAGAGTTTTAAGAAAGAACATGGGACTTCAGATAGGTGATTATTACAAGAAGGTGGAAAAAGTGATTCAGTGAAATGCAAGAAAAGAAGTGGAAAAGAACAATAAATATATGATAAGTAAAATCCCATTTAAAACATAGACACAAAACAAAGACAAACAAAAACAGAGTCAAAGGATGTTGTGGGAAGTTTTGAAGAAATGGCATGAAACAAAGAAAAAAAAGATATTAGCATGATTACAAAGAAGGTTATAGGTGTGAAAGGCAAAGGAAACCTGAAATACATGTAATTGGTATTGATAAAACAGGATAAAAAACATTCAAAGATATAGAAGAAGAAGATAATCCTGGAGTAAAGATTTAAAACTCAAGATGACATATACACACCTTCCAATAAGAAAGTCTGGTGTGGTACTGATGAGGTTTCTAACTCCCAAACACAAAAATAAAAGCAGCTATAGTATATATTACTCATAAAAGGCAAGAAGAATAAAAATACAGTGGCCACCAACTTCTTTGTGAAATATAATCAAACAATATGAATGAAATTCTAAAAGGAAGAAACTATGCCCTAACTGTTCCATTTGGCTAACTCTAGTGCATACAAGGTGTGAGGACCTACTGTGGGGAAGTGAAGCCACTAAGAATCCCAAATGGAATAAAAGGTAACCAACGGGACTGTACAACTCTACAGATGTTTTCAATTTACATAGATAATCCCAGCAGGTGTGTAAAAACAGCAATCATATGGTCAGGAATTTTCAAAACTAGAGCTCTCTAAGAACCAACACTGTGCTTGAGGAAGATCAATCTGGCAGGAACTTTAGGATGGACAATAGATCATGGGTAGGAGGCTATTCCTAAGGTTAGAGGCCTTGACTCGACATCGCGGAAGTAGGAAAGGGAGCTAGAAGGAGTAAATCTCAGATTTATTCCAGGAGGGAGGGTACAAGCAAAGGGTTTTGTCAAATAGCTGAAAATGAGAGGTTGGAGGTGGGGGACTGGACTGAAGACTCAAGTCTGGCCATTGGGAATAGCTGCTAGAAACTCAGTCTTAAGGGGCTTTGCAAGAGTTGGGTGTGTAAAAAGCATCATTGATGAGGCAGATAAATACAAGTTGGATCACCAGATTCATCTAAACTGGAGCAGAGCCCGTAGGCAATGAACTGGAGAGGAGAGTAAAGGAGATGCAGGCAAAGGGACATTTACAATGAAGTGCCAGACAGGAACGTTCCTGAGAGGAGAACAGAGAAGACACCACTCTCTTCACATCGATGGCAAGATGAAGAACCCCAGGCATCTTAGGTCTCGTTCAGTTCACCCTGGCAAAGTGGTGGGTAGACACCATTCTGACTGCACAGATGGGAGGGCCTCCTTTGTCCACTCTCGGGAAATGGGCGTTAGAGTTTGTCTTCAGCTATAACCATGGCTCACAAAAATACTCTCTCCCAGGAGAAGGATGGCACCTGGGGTTTGACTATTAATACAAACTTTGAAATCAAACATATTTAGCTGGGTGGTGGTTGTGCATGCCTTAAACCCAGCACTTGGGAGGCAGAGCCAGGCAGATCTCAGTGAGTTCGAGGCCAGCCTGGTCTATAGAGCGAGATTCAGGACAGGCACTAAAACCACATAGAGAAACCCTGTCTCGAAAAACCAAAATATTTAGACCCTTATTCCATTTCTACCACTTACTGGGTGGTATTAGGCAAATGAATTACTGTTGTAGAGTATTAGTTGAAGATCTGTTACATTTATTTATGCTGTGGAACATTTGTTTAATGATGCAAAGATGTGTTCCATTTGTTTAACTCTGTGAAGCTGTGTTACTTTGTCTGCCTAAAATACCTGATTGGTCTAATAAAGAGTTGAATGGCCAATAGCTAGGTAGGAGAATGGATAGGCAAGGCTGACATGCAATAAGAATAATTAGGAAGAGAAATTTAGGCTCAAAGAGGGGAGGAGAGAGAAAATGAGGAGAGGAGGACACCAGTGGCTAGCCACACAGCCACACAGCCAGCCACAGAGTAAAAAAGAAAGAAAAAATAGAATGAAGAAAGGTAAAAGCCCAGAGGCAAAAGGCAGACAGGATAATTTAAGAAAAGCTGGCTAGAAACAAGCCAAGTTAAGGCCCGGCATTCCTAAATAAGAGTAAGTCTCCGTGTATTTATTTCAGAGCTGGGTGGCAGTCCCCAAAGATTAAAGAGTAAAGAGTAAACAAACAAACAAACAAAAACCACAAAAAAAACAAACAAAAACAAAATAAAATCAACTACAAATTACTTCTACTGAGCCAGCTTTGGAAATTATCTCACCCGGTTCTTGTGAGGATTTCATAAGGTAAAAAGAGTAAAAAAGATAACAGAGAGGCCAAGGCGCACCAATATGTGCTAACGTGGCTTGTGGAACCCGCACTTCCACATACCTACTGCACCAGGGGCTGGTTTCCCACCAAGCCACTCACAGTTCTCAAAGCTATGCCCCATCTTACCTCCATATAGATACCCATGTCTCCTTCTTCCCTTTGAAGTGCTACCTCTTTTCTGTATCTCTTTCTTTCTCCTAAACTCTGCTGTCCATCCTTAGTGGCAGAGTGTCTGTCTCCAGTGTCTTTTGCTATTCTGTTCCTCGCTCGTAAGGACTTAAGACTCAAAAGACATGGAGCAAAAAGGCACTCAGTATGAACACTTTCCTTACAGATTCCCAGGGCAGAGCAGAACCCTAGTGTTATGAAGAAATGTTGCTTTCATTTGGACTAAAGTGACTATTTCTTTCTAACACTAGTCCAAAACCAGAAAAGAAAGAAAAAACCCTCCAGTAATTCCTAAAGAAAGCCTTCACTGTGAACATCTCTCACAAATCATAAATGTACAGACTTTGAAAATGTACTGGACCACTAGGCATTGGGGAGGATTCTGCTGTGAGCCACAGAGGGCAGCTTGTGTGTGAAGTTCACAGGAGGCCATCAGACCAGCTAACTTGCACTTGCAAGCACAGAGCCTCTTTTGTAAGGTGGGGACCGAAGTCATTCTCAGGCCACAGAGGCAATTCCTCTTTAATTCTGATGTTGACAAGTGGCTAGGCTGTGTTGGAACTGCCCAAGTGATGATTTTCCCCAACACCATGGTCTAGCAACACCCTAGTCTTTTTCTTTTTAATTAAAGAATATAAATTAGAACCAGATATGTTTTAAGATTCTTAATATGGGGTGGCAAAACATCATTATCAGAAACAACGTGTCTCTGAATTCTGCATATGCTAGTGGCATGAGTCTCTAGTGGCATCCCAAGTTTCTTAGAAGAGAACCCTTCCCTTTGAACCTAGGACAATGGCCTTGCATCCCTGGTTTGAAAAACTCTCCAGTAAGTCAAGAGAAGGACAAAATGTGAGATCCCTGATTTTGAAACTTCTCTGTATAAGTACCCTCTCTTACGTTGGACTGGGTCTTCTAAAGGACATACAATTTTCTCTGCATGGGATCCTACCCAGTGAGGCTTAACATGGACTTATTACCAAGGACTATGGCAACTTCTTCATCCAAGACTCTAACTTCAAGGCCCTTTCTAACTACAATAAGAATCCATCTGCTAATTTAACCAAAAATTTTCTCAAACAACACTTACTGAATATCTATTTGGTGCCAGGACTTGGGCTAGTCACAAATGCAGAGGTGATTACACTGTGGTTCTTCAGGGCAAGAAACATTAATGATTATGCTATACTATAAGAAATACGAAAAGACAAAGTGCTATAGGCCCAGAAGAAAAATAAATCTTTATCTAAATTGTAGGATGATGGAAAGATTCCTGAGAAGGTTATATTTAGGTAGGGATTTTCTTTTACAACATTCTTTCATTTGTGGGCATACTATTTTTCTTTTTACTTTATATATTATTTTAATTTAAAAGCAATTTATATTATAGTGAGCTGTAAAAGAGGATTCTGGAGAGTTATCTAATTCCTTCTATATATTACAATAAGTGGAATTCCTCTAATGTGGTTAAATTTAAATTATAATATATTTTGCTTCTTATAGTTTAAAAGACATTTTACAAGTTAATAATCACTGAGATGCTGTCTTGGTGACCAACATTAGAAATACAACTGAGTTCCTCGAAAAACCAAATTTAAAAAAAAAAAGAAAGAAAAAAGAAATACAGCTGAGTAAAATGTGGCACTGAAGCATACAAATAGATAATTTTGTCAAATTATAATATAAATTTGAGTGAAAAACTAAAAACAAAGAAATCCATATAATACCATCAGCATGAAGATATGGATTCAAATCTTTTTAACTGGAATATATATATATATATATATATATATATATATATATGTGTGTGTGTGTGTGTGTGTGTGTGTGTGTGTGTGTGTGTGTATGTATATAGCGCCTGTGTAAATATGTTTGAAATCTGTATATATTGTAGAATGGCTGTATAAAGCTAACACACAGAGTGCCTTTACATGTGTCTTTATCTGTTGGGGGGGACACTTGTATCTACTTTCTCAGCAGTTTTCAAGGGTGTGCATCATGAATAGCTGTAATCACCGTGGAATGTAATAGATTCATTGGATTAGTTCTTCCTATTATCTGAGAGTTTACTTTGAGCAACATATCTCCAGTCCCCTCCCTCCCTCCTCCTACCAGTCTCTGGTAACCACCATTGGCTCTCTGTTTCTGTAAGCTATAAGAACATGGATGAATCTGGAGGAAGGAAGCCAGGCACACAGAGACAAAGACTGAATAATAGGCAGGGGCTTTCTCAGCATGCAGAGAAGGGGTCAAAAGAGTATCCAAGTGGTGAGATAGCATGAGCTGATGTTAACAGTGGAAGGCGGTAGACTTGAAAAAGCTGCAAAGAGTCTGGTTGACTTAAAGACTCACTGCATAAATAAGTAAGAAGGTGGACATACACTAGCTCAGTCTGAAGAACAGTATTAACTGAGAGACTGCTAGAAATGCACATCCTTACCCCGCTTGTGTGAGTCTCCTAGGGCTGCTATAGTAAAATGTGCTGCAGCCTGTGTGGCTTTGGTAACAGAAATCTGGATCCTAGAGAGCCAAGGTCAAGGTGTCACCACATCTGCTTTTCCCTGAGGCCTTTCCATGGCCTGCGGATGGTTCCTACCATGTGCTCTAAAAGTCTGTGTCTCTGTGTGTCCTAATCTCTCCACACAACACTGGAGCCCGTGGATCTGGGTCCACCCTAACGATTAATGTCTCAGGGTCCACCTTAACAAATAACTTTTCAGGGTCCACCATAATCATTCATGTCTCAGGGTCCACCCTAACCATTAATTGCTGTTTTGGATAAGCTATGTCTTTATATGTACTCCTTCCCAATAAAGTTACATTCAGAGGCATTAGGGAACAGGTGTTTAATATGTGAATTTGAAAGGGGACAGAGTTTAGTCAATGTCATTACACAGGATCAACAAATTCACTCAAGAATAGTGCTGAAGAGATGGCAGTCTACCTGATAATCTCCAGGTGATTTTGATTGACTTTGACTGGGATTTTGGAATCATTGCTATAGATAAAATAGACATTATGCATTTCTAGACACAGTATGGTGGTTTGAATGAGAATGGCCCCCATAGGCTCAGATATTTAAATACTTGGTCTCCCCCGGTGGACCTATCTAAAGAGGCTTTGAAGCTATGGTCTTGCTGGAGGAAGTATGTCACTGAGGTATGTTTTGAGAGCTCAAAGACTTCTGTCTTTTCAAGTTCACTCACTCTGTTTTCTCTTTGCAGTTTCAGATGAGAGCACCCAGCTCTCAGCTTCAAGCTCCAGTCACCATGTCTGCCTGTTGTCACGCTTCCCCATCATGATGGTGATAGACTCTTATCCCTGACCTTAAGTCCAAAATAAACCCTTCCTTCTATACATTGCTTTGGTTGTGGTGTTTTATCACAGCAACAGAAAAGTAACTAATACGTATAGCCGCAGTATTACATACTTGTACTTCTGAAAGAATACGTTTGCAGCAATAGGTGTGTATAGTCCAGTGAAACTGAAGAGAAAGAGGACACTTAGAGACTTTTGTGACACAGTAAAAGATAACAGAGAATACAGCAAGCAATCCATATGCCTATTCCATGCTTCATCCAAGCAGGAAAATATTATAATAGAAAAAATTTACTCAACAGGGATCTTGTTTCAGTTGATTATTGAACCCTGCCTCACAGAAATTTCCAGTACTCACAGGTGACCTCACTAAATCCCTTCTCAGGCCTGCTTTTTCTACTTAGACTTGATTCAATGCATAATTCTTATCAGGAAAAAAGAAGAGTTAAATAAAGAAATTAAGGTTGCAATAGTAGAAAATGAAAAGGGATACTAATTGAAGAGACGAAGTTTTCAGGGGACTAGAAAGGATCTTAGTACAATTTCTGTATTCTTGTCTGGGGAATGTCCTTATGTGAAGTGAGGATAAAGAAGAGGTAGCTGAGACAAAAAAAAAAATGTTGATGGAGCAGCCATTTGGCCACAGCTGGGACAGAAGAAATACTAAATCATAGAGCAAGTTCCTAGTATGAGTTCCTCTAGTACATGGGAAGGGAGCTAACCAATTCAATGCCAACACAGGTGTGTGCTATTGAGGTGCTGTGATGTACAAGCCCATTTTCTAAAGTGTGGGCTCAGCTGACCTGGGTACGATGGTCAGAAGCAAGCTTCTCTTCTAATCTTCCTTTAGCCTATCGAACCATTGATTAACTCACCAGTCTAGATGACCCAAGAGAGCATGGTGTAGTGGCTAGCGTGGCACAGCTTACAGCCACATTGATCTGAATTCCATCTGTCATTATGAGCAGTTAGACTTTGAACATGTTATTTGAAAATTCTGTGCCTCAGTTTACTTATGTATAAGACAAATTCTCAGGAGACACTTTCTTGGTGAAGGAAGAAGCCTAGATTTTGTAACAAGAGGAAAGATCAGATGGATTTGGGTCAAGAAACGTGGTAAATCCTTGCACTACTCACTGGAGAACAGAAGGAAGACTTGAGGATAACCATAAATTACCTGGCCCTTGCTTTTCCTTTCTAGACAGCCATGGCTTTAATGTGATGTAGAGAACTTCTGGGTCTGTGTAGGACTGAAATTCCAGAGAGCATGAGAATACAAAGTATTCCTGATAGAGGTTCAAGGATGGGTAAAGGCAGTGTCTCAGAACACTTTCCCAACTTTGATTACTTATTTATTTATTCCTGACTTTTCTATGTCTAGCCAACTGCTGTACAATTAACTTTAAAAGTAACACTTTTACTCGGTCTAACTTTGAGAACAGTTATGGGATCATGGGTTAGTTCATTTTCATGTTCATTAACAAACATATTTTAATGCTTATGTATCAGTATATACTCAGAATCTTCCTGTACATCATATGTTAGGAACAATTTATTATTGTTCTTACAGTCGTCAATAATTAAGGTTAAGGCTGTTCATTTGGGCTTTGACCTAAGTTCAATTCCACCTGACAAGGGTAGTGAGATTTGCTACTCATGTCTACTTTAAAGTTTATACAGACCAAGAATGAAATCAAGTAATTAACACAAAATGAGTACCCCAATGAACAGCCTGAAGTAGATAAATATTATGGATATTTTGTTATTTTAACTCTTGTAGTCCATAAGAATTTGTAAGGGTAATGAATAGATAACATGAGACATAACTAATACTTTCACATTTACAACCTTCCCTCTGCCACAAGAGATAAACATAAGTTGTCCTAGGAGATTCATGTCTCCTTGAAATGTCTAACACGGTGCTATGCCATCTGTAGTTATTCATTAATGCTTTATTTTCTATCCAAAGAATTCTTACTCAATGAATATGTTGTTCCTACTTAGGGATAACTCATGTGAAAGTGTTCTTTCTTCAGACAGAAACTTCCACATTTGGATCTTTCTGCTGGGATTCTTGCCAGGTATTGTCATGGTGTTTCAAGGCAGAGCAAGTGTTACCCACTGACAGACCTTGGGGTCACGGTCTCGTGGAGCTCAGTGCCCACCCCTTTCTTACATATGCCTTCTGTCTTGCTGTTATTACTTATTTTAGTCTAGCATCCCAGCATTGAATCACACTTCTTATCTGGCCAGCCATAATTTATTCATGTCAAACGGTGGAGGTCAATGAATCTTCTACAGTGGACCAGAAAAGTCTTCACTACAACACACTGGCTAAATTACATGGAATGGAATAAATTGGTTGCTGTCTTTTACTCTCAATAACCCACACTAAATCTAAGGATTTAGCCATCTTGTTGTCTTCCTCTCTGCTACGTTAGCTTATTGTGTGTTATTAAATGGCTGCCTCTAATAATTTCTTGTGGTCATGCCAAGATATCAAAATAAAACAGCTTAAGGGAGGAAATGTTTCTTTGGGCTCAGAGCTCCACAGGTTTTGGTTTGACATGGTGGGGAGAGCATGAAGAGGAAGAGCAACTCACACTGTGGCAGCCTGGGGTGGGAGAGAGGGGGAGACAGAGAGTGAGAGACAAAGAAAGAAAGGGGGGGAGAGCGGGGGGGGGGGGCTGCACTTGCTGGCTTCTTTAGCCTTTCTTCCCCACCTCACTTTTTTTTTTCTAGAACTCCTGGCTACTGGGCAGGTCTATTCAAATTCATGAGTGGAGAACACCCCATAAGTGAAGCCTCTGGGAAAATGGCCTTACAGAGACAAATATGAAGGTACTTGATTTCCTAGATATTTGATCCAATCATGTTCCCAACCAGGACTAACCAACACATTGCCATTTTATTCTAATTTTCTTTCTTTTTTTTTTTTTGTTTTTTGAGACAGGGTTTCTCTGTGTAGTTTTGCGCCTTTCCTGGAACTCACTTGGTAGCCCAGGCTGGCCTCGAACTCACAGAGATCTGCCTGCCTCTGCCTCCCAAGTGCTGGGATTAAAGGCGTGCGCCACCACTGCCCAGTGCCATTTTACAATAGGTGAGATAAGGAGGACTTTAATCAGGGAATGCATCGGGGAGAGAAGCCATGCTAGAAGTATACATGGTACTTCTGCCTTTACCCACTTCTAAACATATTCACAAATTCAAAGAACTTTGCACACCGATTTCTACCCTCACACTTTCAGTCCTGGCTTTTCAAATATCTCTTATATGCAACAACAACCAATGCAGAGCTCAGCAAGTACTGAAAAACTTGAACCTAACTCCAGCTTCTTTTAAGGAATCTGTTCTATGTACTCATTAGCCTTGTTTTGTTTCTCCAGAAAAAAAGTAAATCTACCCTTCAAAAGTAAATTTTACATGAAAATGTGTAAAACCTTAGTCTTCTAGATGATAAAAAGGAGGGGCAGAGCGTGGAGGGGGTAGGTGAGAAATCACAGCTCTGTGGTTCTTTTGGGGCTCGTTTCCCTCATCTGAGGCAGCAGATTTAGGAGATCTACCCCATGGAGTCTACAAATGGCAAACTGGTAGAAGTTAAGGTGAGCAGTGGAGTCAGAGGGGAATGACTCTCAAGCCCATTAGGATCTGGACCAGATCTGAGGTCCTCAGCCCCTGGCTTGATTGACAACACTTTCAACTTTTACTTAAAAGCAGCCATTCCAGGAAGACTGGATACGTGAGGACTGAGGGTCCATGATTATGATTATGTTGTTAGCTTTGCTATGGATGGACATAAATTTTCTCTTAAAAAATGTTTGCTCTCTTCTACAAGGTGGGCATTCTATTGGCTCAGTATAGTTATACATAAATTGTTTCGTTTCCATGCCTATAAAAATTAATACAACAAGGGAATGCTCAACAGGAATGCCACCTGCTGGCTCTGTTGTGACCACTTCCAACTTGTGTGATTTTGCTCTTAACAGACAGCCCACAGAAGAAAGGAACCCATTTTTCACAGAGATCCCTCCATCTCCAGAGCTCTGACAGGCCACACCATTGCCATATTTAGTATGCTTCCTGTACCTGTGAAGCAGGAATTGCCACATTCAAATGACAGAATGTGACTCAGGTCAAGAGACAAGAGATGACATCCTACCTAGGATGGCAAAGATACTCTAAACTCTTGTAGTTAACTTATCTCATGTTCATGTGTTGATCCCAGGCTGTCTATGTAGATGGTGCAGCCAGATGAGCAGGGTCAGAGCTGACTTTCTCTTTAAACTGCGTCCATTTCTGTTTGTCTATCCGATGTCTGGGTCATAGCTGCCTTCTTTCCATATTAAGGAAGGAAGAGTAGCAACTCTGATTTTAATCTTTAGAATTCATTACAATACTGTTAATTTAATATTTTATAAGTACATTTTTATGTTCCCTAAATGTGAAGATTACTGATTTATAGGTTATTTTGCAAGAAATTAATTTTTAAAACACTTACCAATTACAAAATTAATGTTTTGCCAAGAGGCCTCATGGGATAAATACATTCTAACAAAAGAACTAAGTTCACAACCATATGGGATATGAGTCACTTTGGGCTGCTTCCCCGCCTGCCTAGAAAGAGGCCAACTCTATTGTCTCCAGTGCTGTGCGACCTGCAGAGCACTCCCTGCTGGAGTTAATGGGGACGGTGGGCTTAAGGGAGAAAGTATCATTACTTGGAAACCCGAGAAACCATCACCACCCAGCACAAGATGGGGAGAGAGAATTTGCCTACTCAGTCTTCAGAAATTGGGCTTCAAGTTCTTCATGAACTAAAGCCTTATGTGTGTTCATTCTAGTGATGTTCAAAAGAGCAATCACAATTTTTAAAATTTAGAGTATAGGAGCCGGGTGTTGGTGGCGCACGCCTTTAATCCCAGCACTCGGGAGGCAGAGGCAGGTGGATCTCTGTGAGTTCGAGACCAGCCTGGGCTACCAAGTGAGCTCCAGGAAAGGCGCAAAGCTACACAGAGAAACCCTGTCTCGAAGAAAAAAAAAATTTAGAGTATAATAAAATTCTTGATAATTGAGTATTTCTGTGTGATGTTCAATGCTAGGTGTAATACCTGTTTGTATTTAAACCTTAACAACAATCCCAGTAGCTAAGAAGACAAGCTTTGGGACAGGCAGTCCTGTATTAGACTCTGAGCCCTTCTCTCATATGACATCTGCTCACTCACTTCTCTATATTTAACCTCATTTGTACAATGGATGTTAGGTTATCAGGCAAGAAGTAAGTGAAATATTATATATATATATAATCCACCAGGCAGTACATTTTCAAATCTACCTAGCATTTATAATCTGTATCTGTCCATCTATATAAAGAGCCAGAGGAAAACGAATGTATTGTCTCATATATTGTTATAATTTTTATAATGAAACAATAAGTGAATAAGAACTTTGCCCCATAGATTTTGACAGTCAGTACCATATGATTATGATTTTTGATAAACCAGTGAGTTATGAAACAATTATTGCTAGCTTCAGTTTACAAATGAATAGTGTGAGGTATGGGAATTCCCTTCACAAAATTGTCTCAGTGTCAGGAGTACTCCCAGATCTATATGGATCCATAGCTTGTTTTCCATAATACTAGCTAAAATGAGATGGACAAGATGACGGAGTTGTTCTAATGGATGCATATTCATAACCTAATTATATGTATGCTTAAGAGTGGTCATGATAAATTTATGCACACAACCTCATTTATTCTATCTCTTTACTGTGTATCCTGGTAGCAATTATAGTAAATCAGGAATTATAGTAAAAGGACCTGGATTCAACTTCTGACTCTTCTCCTTAGTTGATACTATATAATAGTGCCTGTGGGTGACTTGACTTCATCTACACCATGGGGATAATGGTATATACACAGGGCTATTTTATGGAGCATATGAAGCATGTAACACTCAGTAAACCATGATATGTTATAAAATGGAATATTATCATGAGACTGTTCAGAAGCAGACAGCTTTCTCTCATTGCATCTTAGCCCAAGAGGTACCACATGATAAAGAATGTAGCTCTTCTCTTAAGGACATTTTCTTCACCAACACAACCAGTACTGCCAAGTATGATATATAGACTATATGTTCCACTAGGGAATTCAACCAAGGGAACTAAATACACCATGCTCTCTGTTCTCCACACTATGCACCCTAAGATAGAACCTCACCCAGAGGCACTGGTCTGGTGCCCTTTTTCTTTAACTTGCTCAAAGGCAGTGTAGAGGCCACAGTGCCTCTCATGCTTTGTGTTCCTCTGCACATATACTTTCACAGCTACAAGTACAAAAAAAATTCTTAAAAGCCAACAAAACAGAATTGTGAAAATTTAGGAAGAAATACACATGTAACTTGTTAGCCAAAAATCAAATAAGGAGGATGTATGGAAGACTCCACAGTAACCAGGTGAGTAAAGCCTGAGAAACCAAATGCTTCAGCTTGAAGGAGTTATAAAAGCAGCTTGAAGGTAGAGGAAAAGATGACATTGTCATACCAACCACATGCTGAATGCCATCAAACAGGCCGAGCAGAGGAGAGCTCAAAAAACACTTTTATTCCAAATTCTAAGATACCCAGTGAAATTGATGCTAATTAATGAATTAATGAATATGCTTTCCGGTATTCTACCAACCCCAATCTGACAGCCCAGTGTGTGTGTGTGTGTGTGTGTGTTTGTGTGTGTGTGTGTGTGTGTGTGTGCCTACATTCAATGTTTCCCAGGGCATTCCAGAGAAATTTGCAACATGCAAGCAATATGAAAGAGTTTAGAATGAAGGGGACTGGTGACAAATGGTGAAAGGTACAGAGATTGGGATAATCGTTCCATACTAATTCTGATTCACTTTTCACTAAAGGGTATAAAAGGAGATGGAAAGAAAAGAGGAGAAAGGGAGGTTGAGGAGAAAATACAGAAGTCATTTATACCACACAGGTGAAGAAGAAGGACTAACTCCAAGAAAAAAAAAAAAACAGCATATAATAAAGAAACTTGCCTAAATCTCTGTCACCTCAATCATGGTACACACTATCTGTTTTTGCATTTTATATGCAGAGTTTTGAGCCTCCTCCTCTTCCCAGCTCAGCCGTCTAGCTTATCTAAAATAAACCACGGACTGCATTAACACACAGGATTTACTACCGCCTCCCCACACTACCCCTTTCTGTGTCAAGAACTCATGGAGCAGACAGAGGCAGGAGAAACCATGAAGATGGAAACAACCGCACAAGAATGAGGTGGTAAGCAGAGCTCCCCACAGGATGTCAGTGACCATCTTTTGTCAAGAGAAATCTGCTGCAGTGGGACCTGAAACCCTCAAGCCAGAGGTGACTCGGAGTCAGAGTCTTTCCAGTCTAATGTCTTTCTAATCTAATGACCTGTATGGTCTAGGAACACAGGCCAACAATATAAACTGGAAATCAGCAGCTCTTAGGAGTACAGGGGAGAGCAATTGTGGAAACGGCATTGAAGCAGATGATGATAACACTTCATTGATCTTGAAGTGGATGGTAAAAGTGAGAGAGGAAAAGAAACAGTCCATAGGAACAAAACAAATGGACCATTCATCTTGGCAGAGACAGAAGTAAAGAACTCCTTCAAATAAGAGCTTGAAATCAGAGGAAACGAGTAAAGTGGTGTGGCCTCAGAGAACACACTTCACCCTGGGAGGCAGAACTTGCTTCCAAGTCAGCACTTCAGGAAGCATTAAGACTAAGTGTTCCCAGTGGAGAACAATGACACCCAATAAGTTGGGTGGCTTATTAATCAACACTTGTTTCTTTCACTTTACGGAATATGGACAGGGAGAGAGGGGAGCAATTCATCTATAAACTTGGAAACATGACCAATGAACGGCGAGGGCTTGCCTAGTCTGGGGTCTTTGTAATCTAACCCTGAGAAGTGATGCAGTTGAAAGTCCACTAGAGTCAGTGCTCATGGGGTGGGTCTAACACCAGCTCTGACTCAGTAAGTGTGACATCAAAAGTAGTTCTCTTGGTATTTTGACCAATTACGGTTTTCTATGATAGTCTCTGCTGCAAAGAGAAGCTTCATTGATAAGGGGTGAGAACTATACTTACCCATGGGTATAAGAATAAGCATTTAGAATTCAGTTAGGAATTATGACGGGTTTAGTAAAACCAGTGGTCATAGAAGGCTCTCCTCTAAGATCCATGACCTCACTAGCCCTAGGAAGTTGGGTAGGTTTTCCATGCATGATTTCTCTCCTGTTGAATGGACCTTAAGTTCAATAAAACCACTATTAGTTACTTGCCAAGACATGAGTGCCACTATTGCACATTTAGGAATATCTTGCCATAGTGATTACTGTACAGACCCAATAGATACAGCAACAACACAGCTGATGCACCCAAGACTCGGGGACTATCCCAAGGAGAGGGCAGAAAGATGTCTGTTGTGAGATAGTGTCTCCTAGAAATGACAGAATGTGGTTTTATCCTCCTGTTTACTTATTTTTTTTATATACTGATTATTGACTCTCAAGCTATGTTTATGCCATGCTCTTAACAAATGGATTCATATTTGAATAAAATAAATACGCTTCAGTACTGAAAAAAAAGATTTATTTTTATTCATATGTGTGTGCATGCATGCATGCGTGCATGAATGTGTGCCTGATGTGCACGTGCATGCCGTGTGTATGCAAGTGCCCACAGAGGACAGAAGAGGGCCTTGGATCCTTGAAGCTGGTGCTACAGACAGTTGTGAACCACCTGATAAGGGTGCTAGGAACCAAACTTGGATCTTCTGGAAAGGCAGCAAATGCTCTTAGCCACTGCACCATCCATCCCTCCAGCTCTGATATAAGCTTAATATCAGGGAAAACATGGCAAAACAAAGCTTAAACTTACCCAGTAGTAAGGAGCAGAGCTGTGACTTGAATCATGTGAATAAGCTCTGAGCTTGGGTCTAAAACCCCTTACTACACTAATAAGTGGTTTACATGTGTTTTTACTTAAATTTTCCTTCTGGGAGATACCAAGTCAAGAACAACAGACATAAAGCCATCCATACTCATGGAACTATTTTGTTCTTCAAGCTAAGAACATTAACCAGCAATGCTATTTATTCCTTTCTGAGCGCTCACACAATACTAGGTACTATGTCCAACTTTTATATATGCCACGTCATAATTGCCTAGGACCAGCCATGTAATTACCATGTATGGTAGGTGCAGCTATCATTCTCCTTTGACAGATTGAAGTTTAAGTTAAAAAATATGAAAATAATCTATTCAATGACACCAAGGCCTTGGACAATGAAGCTAGGATTCAATTTAGTTCTGTCTACTTCAACTGTTTGCTTCCTTGCTTTCTCGTGTTACTGTAAATCATAATGCTTAGTTGATTTTGTTACATAAAATTTTATTTTATAATGGACATGAAATCAGGTGGAAATAATTAAATCGGTATTCATCTCAGCAGTCAAATAGTATACTTATTAAAATGAAATTGATATTGAAATATAAGATAAATTTTTAAAGTGTTTTATTCATCTGTATGTGGCAGTATGAATTGGTCTCAATGAGTTATAAAAGAGGGGGACATGAAGTTGTGAGGGACGCATTTTGGGGTGTTGGGAGAGCCTGAGAGAGAGAAGGGAGTGGTTATGACCCCCTTGTATACATGTATACATGTATCATTGTATACATATATGGAACTTTTAAAAATGCATGTTTTATATAAGGTGATGCAGTCATATATAGTAAAGGGAGTATTGGGTTGAGCAAAGTGAGTAGTAACAGAAAAAAATCTCTCTCTTTGTGTGTCTCTGTCTGTCTCAGATAGATAGATAGATACATACATACATACATACGTACATAACATACACACATACATTACATACCTACATAGATACATATAGATACAGAGATACATAGATAGGCAGGTATAGATATAGATACAGGTACAGATACTGGTACAGGTACAGACACAGACACAGACACAGACACAGACACAGACACAGACACAGACACAGATACAGACACAGATGCAGATACAGATACAGATATAGAAAGAAATAGCACAATGTTATTCCTCAGGCTGCTTCAAACTTCTCCATCTGTAACACCATTTCCTCCTTGGAGATAATTTCTCCAGGATTTCTATCATGGCTCAACACTAACTCAGTGCACAGTTTGGTAGCATGGTTGAATAGATTTGGCAGGCAAATTTAGACTTGAGAACACAATCCATAATCCTTGCTTCAACATTCAAGACAAGGAGTTAGTTTAGACATCAAGGGGGCTCTATGCAAAATTTCCTGAAAGGCTTACACATTAATTTAGTTCCAGGGAAAGAGAAAAAGAAGAGGTGACAGACCCAAATATGCACTAGAATTCCTTAGCACATTTTCTTTTTTTTCTTAAAAATTATTTTGTAAAACAGTTTTAGATTCATAGGAAAGTTGAGAGAAAGGCACAGAGATTTCTTGTGTCCCCATCAGTCACATGCAGAGTTTTCCTCATTCTTAACTTTGTTCTACAAAGTGGAATGTTATAATTGACAAATTTATTGACTCATCATAACCACCCATGGCCATTGTGTTCATTGGGTTATTGGGATATATCCATAATAACACGTACCCATTACCAGAGTTTTGCTGTCTCAAAGCCCTCTGTTCTATGCCATGGGTTAGAAGTGGGGGAAGGATCACCAGATAACCACTCTCCTTTTTTACTCTCTAAATAATTGCCCTTCCTGGGTTCTGGAGTGATGGCTCAAAGGTTTAGAGCACATACTGCTCTTCCGAAAGACTAGAGTTTGGTTTCCAGCATGTACCTGTAACTCCAGCTCAAGGGGCTCTTACACACTATTCTGCCCGCCACAGGCAACTACACTCACATACACACAGAGACACGCACACATGAACATAATTAAAAATATAATACATCTAAAAATTCTTTCTACTGTTGTCTTTATAGAATGTACATCATAGGAATTGTGCAGTATGTAGACTTTTCAGATTATCTCTTTTTAGCACAAATGGTCACATGCACTTAAATTTTCTCCGAATATTTTCATGATTTGAAAAATCTTTTGTTAAGTGTTAAATAATATTTCATTGTCTGGATGCACCATAATTTATTTAACTACTCACTTACTGAAGGGCACATGGATGGTTTCCAATTTCCAGCAATAATTAATAAAGCATCCATTAAAAAATACATGGAGGGATTTGAGAATGTGTGTGTGTGTGTGTGTGTGTGTGTGTGTGTGTGTGTGTGTGTGCGCGCACGCGCCCTTAAATTTACAAATCTTTTGGTTAAATATCAGGGCTTGTAATTCTGGGTCATAAGAAAAGTTAATTTATTTTTTCAGGGACTGCCAGACTCTTACAATGTGGCTGCATATTCTTGCATCTCCATCAGCAATGAGTCAGTTGTGGCTGCTCCACATCTCTACCAGCACTGAGTGCTGTCAATGTTCAGATTTTAGCCACTGTAGTAGGTATTTGGCTTTAGGAGTTCTTAGGCACTAGTACCCTGCTCCCTTGTAGAGATTTAGTAGTGTTAATCAACCTTAATCTTTTCATTAAGGCTTTCTAGAATTCACTGCAGATACCCCCCTCAATTTCCAAACCATTTTAAAATCCATCATAATGTCATTAGAGTCCACTAACTACATATTCTAGGAAAGATGTAGTTACAGAAAGCTAGAATAATCCCACTACACAAAACTTCTTTTCTTGTAAAACTTTCTAAGATGAAGATAAAAATGGAAATAAACAAACAATAACAATAAAAAATAATCAACCCAAACACAGAGCTTATACCTGGTACCATTCCCAGCACTCTGCATTAACTTACACCATGCCCTAAGAGACCTCCGAAGCACGTACTGTCATTACCACTTCAGGGATGGGAGAACCAAGACAAGAAAGCTTAAGTAACTTGTAACAGATCAAAAAACTCAAACTCAAAGATAAAGACTGAGCCCAAGTTGAGGGGATCCCTGTAGGTGTCATACAGGGATGTGAACCACACAAGGAGACAAGAAAGAAAACTGGGTGTAGATTAACTTCATCAACCTGGAACAGACTTTGGGGAGTCTAAAACAGAAGGTTTATTTCCAATGTATTTAATTCCAGTATAATTTTGAACAGAGTTTTCTCATGTAATACAACTCTTGTTGCACAAGGAATGTAATTGCATTGAAACTCAACTCAGGGTGCATGTCATTTCTTCCAAGAAGATGGGTTCTGCCTGTACTAGCTTAAAGGCCTAAGGGTCTGGCCTGGTCTCAGTCACACAGGTAGCAATTTGGACAATTAGTCACCTCTGGTACTGGTTGGGAGAGCTTGGGGGAGCCTCTGGCTATCAGGATCATTTAGATTACTAGCCACCTCTGGTCTTGGTTGTAGGAGCTTGGTATGGCCTGGCCCAACAAATTATGCAGATCACCAGGCAGTTAATCATTTCCAATTCTCAGTTTTCTGAATGGAAGAAAGGATTTTTCACCTTTCCCATTGGAAAGACAATCCTGTGTGTTAAACATTCCTGATTTCTCTGGAGATCTGTGGGGTTAAGGACCTTTGTGCTATTCTCCCAAAAAGTAATCTGAGAACACAGTGTGATTTTAAATCCCTTTGCTAAATTTCTTTCTAAATAAGTTCTTAGAGGTTGGAGAGATGGCTCGGGAGTTACCAGTACTTGTTGCTCTTCCAGAGGACCCTGTTTCAATTTGTATCACCTTTATGGCGGCTTAATAACCACTGATAACTCCAGTTCCAGGGGATCTGAAACAC
This sequence comes from Peromyscus aztecus, assembly GCA_902168405.1. Taxonomy (NCBI): domain Eukaryota; kingdom Metazoa; phylum Chordata; class Mammalia; order Rodentia; family Cricetidae; genus Peromyscus; species Peromyscus aztecus. The sequence continues at coordinate 20,645 of CABHPQ010170434.1, forward strand.
TCTTATGACCTCCCCCAGCACCAGGCATGAATGTGGTGCAGATATACATGTAGACAAAACACTAATACACTGAGACACCCAGGTGAAACTGGTTTTGGTGTCACGAAAGCTGCAGGATTGAAGGCGTCATAGAGAGAAGTTAAGGCCTGGTACTGATGGAGAATAGTAGAGGCCACTGATGAAGATGCAGCTTCAGTTGCCATGGAGACCCCACAATAGTGGAAATGCCAAAACTAGTTGTGTGTCCTGTGGTGGCGGCAGAGTCCTAGAAGTAGAGATTCCTAAGCCCTTTGTAGCTCAGAGGATTTTGAATTACCAACACTGTTGGACTTTGGTTTCCCTTTGATCTGATTATAACTACCCCCTGGTTCTTCCCTCTTGGAATAAGTACATGGATTATTTATTATTTTATAGGAGTTCACAGTTGAGAAATTTTGGACTTTTAGGGAGGCATTGGATATTTTAAATAGTCTTGAATTTCCTTTTTTTTTGGTGATGGTAGTGCTGGGAATTGAATCCGGAATTTTGGGTATGCTAGGTAAGTGCTCCGTCACTGAGCTAACATCTCTGACCCAAGATTTGACTTTTAGAGTGTTTAAACTTTTAGACTGTGAGAGTTTTAATGGTATGTGACATTTTATATTGGGATATTAATATGAGAACTTGGAGCCAGGCGGCAGTGGTGCATGCCTTTAATCCCAGCACTCGGGAGGCAGAGTCAAGTGGATCTCTGTGAGTTCGAGGCCAGCCTGGTCTACAGAGTGAGATCCAGGACAGGCACCAAAACTATATGGAGAAACCCTGTCTCGAAAACCCCAAAAAAAAAGACAATAAAGAAAAAGTTATTAATAAATAGTGACATATTCGTGTGTCACGTTGACAAGGAGTCAATTGTGCTGGTTAGTTTTGTCAATCTGACACAAGCTAGAGTCATCTGAGAAGAAAGACTCTCAATTGAGAAAATTCCTCCACCAGATTGGCCTGCAAGCAAGTCTATGGGAGCATTTTCTTGATTGAAGATTGATGTCAATCAAGAGAGCCCAGCCTACTGCAGGTAATGCTAACCTGAGGCAGGTGGTCCTGGCTTGTATTTAAAAGCAGCCTGAGCAAGCCATGGAAAGAAATCCAGTAAGAAGCACTCCTCCATGATCCCTGCTTCATTTCCTGCCTCCAAGGTCATCTCCAGACTTCCTTTATAATATACTGTGAACTGTAAGATGAAATACCTCCCCCCATAAACAAACAAACCAAACAGCAAAAAGACACTCACATACATAAAATAAAACAAATCTAATTTTTTAACAAACTGGTTTCTCTGGAATTCAGTACATTATTAGCAAATTATATTAAAATATGCATTTTTCGTAAGCAGACCAGGAGGGAAGGTGACTGACAAAGAGAAGGTAAGTTTTGACAAGCCTTTGAAGTCTTCCTTGCTTGCTTATTCCACATCCTTGTTATGTGTGTCCTGCTTTCTGCCTCTCCTTCCTCAACAGAACTTCTGAGACTGATAAGTGCATCTCAGATGGTCCTTCTAAGTCCAAGGACATCACAACAGATGCACTTAGCTTAGGCATCTAGCTTCATTTCTTTATTTAAAAAAATAATGTTTTATTGCCTTTCCTTCCTCCAATCAGAATGCTTTAAAGATTTCAGAGATGCTCCTCTTAAAAGAAACATCAATGGGAGGATTGAAAACACCAGGTAATCTCTTCCCTACACACACACACACACACACACACACACACACACACACACACACATATACAAACACACCACAAATATCCTAGATGGTGCTTACTAGAGCACAATATTAGATTGTTACATTAAATTCTACAAAGGACAACCTAAATCAACTACTTATTATTATTAACTACATTCTAGACCATACCCAGACTAAGAATGAATATACGAACCACATACATACACATGCTTATCCTGGAAATTGTTTCTACTGTTAATACAGTGATAATTTACTCTCACAACAAATTTGAAATATGTGTACTACATATCAAAAATAAGTAACCAAACTTAGGTGCATAGTTACCTAATAACCTGCCTAGGTCCAGGGCTTCAAGCATAAATAGGGAGAGGTTAAGTTCATATTTAATGTCAAACCTGTCAAAATCAAAACACATAATCTTCCAGCTTCTTCTTGCCCACTCAATGTATCAATTCCCACTTTGCTCCTGACACACGCCCTGCTTTGTCCTAATCTCCTCTGAACATCTGAACACATTTATATGCTGTCACCTCAGCTTAGTGCAATGGTAGAGAACAAAGTAGTTGAGGGTCCAGTAGGAATGTTGTATTATTTATGTAGCCCAGGCCAGCCCCAAAACTCACTAGGTAATGAAAACTGATGTTGACCTCCTAATCCTCCTGCCTCCAAATCAACAACAACAACAACAAAAGACTTTCCAACATCCCAAAGTGTTTGTTCTTTTTATTAGATTTCACAAAGATCTCTGAATTAATTTTTCCTAGAAGTTCTGCAAATCTTAATCTCCACTTGCATCCCAGCCCAGCATCCCTCCACCATATGTGATGTGTTCTAATTCTTCCTACACCTTCTCCACTTCTTATCCCTTACCTCCTTGAAATGAGTCTTCAGCCATCTTTTCCCTTTCTGTCCTCTGATCAGCTCTCCATGGACTCCCTTCCTTACCAGGAGTGGAAAGCCACACCCACTTTATTGATTAAGTCAGACCCAGCCCATTTGACTTTACAGTGAGGACTGATGATAAAGATGTTCTATTTCTTGGTGTTTGGGCCTTGGGACTGAGTTCTAGGGAGAGATATGCTCTGGTTTGGATATGGTTCATGCCCCTCCCCTACCAAGATTTTGAGAATGTATTCTTCAAGTAATTATTGGGAGATGGTAAATTTTAAGAGGTGAGGCTTAGTAGAAGATCCTTAGAGCAACTAGGGCAATGCCCTCAAAATAGACTGTGGATTCTAAGCCTTTCTCTGAATTCCTGTCTACCTGACAATGTGACTGCTCACTGCTGCATGAATTCCCAGACAGTTCTTACAAAGTGATACAGAGAGGGACCTTCACTGTCAGTGACACCATGTTCTTTCAGCTTTCACCCTTCCAAACTATAAGCTAAATAAACACTCTTTCTTATTAGCCTGTTTTGGGTATCTCGTTAGCTTTCCAAAAAGCTGACGAAAACAAGCACTTTGAAGTTTCCAATTTGGGCTGACTTTCATACCTGAAATGTTTTGTCTTAATTTTAGAGCATGAAACCTATTTTGTATTTGGGAAAGAAAGAGAGATATTGATTGACCTTTAGTGGACTACAGTGAAATCCTTCCAAAGCTTCAGGACTATTATTGATTCCTTAGCAGATGAACCTTCCATGTTGAGACTGAATTTAGGTATAAGGGAAAGAAGGCATTATGAGACCCCCAAACACCAGAGTTCTAAGACAGTAATTCACAATTCTGAAAGCAGATATGGAAGGACCACAGCTATAATTCCTCTACATGGAACTGAAATACTACAGGGTTTGGGCTAACTAGGTGATAGGTGCTAGCTAGTGGACAAGGTATGTGTTGATGGAGATGAAAACAATTTTCTAAGAGCAATGACTCCCATGGCAGTTTTGACTCAGTCTATCCTAGAACAGGGCATTTTTCATACACCATACATTTAGTTAAGTGGGTTTTTATTTTGGTGAGCTGCTAGATTGAACCCTAAAGTAAACTGAGCTATGACTCTAGAAACACCTTCTAGAATATGCTTCTTTGAAACTGTTTTTGATGTGTTTGTTTTAAATTAAATATCTACTTTGATGCTGACAAGGATTTTGTTTTTTATTTAACGTGCTTTCCCTCATTTGTTAAAAAAAAAGTAAGCTCGAGGTAATTTCCATCTTTGGAAAATGAGAGTCATCACAGAGGTCTTGTGAGATTAAAATCCAGGCACATAGCAATGCAATTAATTGTTCGCTAGTAATATTATTAAAGCCAATATTTGTAGACAATGTCAGTTTCTAGGAAACAAAGGAAAGATGAATGGGTTTTTTTAAATGCCTGGAAAGGGTATATATCTTTATGATGTATGGCAGTGTTCCTGGGTGAGATTAGCCTACAGTGACAGATCACAGAAGAGCGCCAGGCTTGCCTCCTTGTTATGGCTTAGATTCCACTCCCACAAAGTCCCTCAATGCACATTGAAAGAAAATTGCAAGGACTAGCCTGGAAAACAAAGGAATACAAAGCAAGCTTCAATGTGTATTTTCATATAGAGGAACCAGATAGCAGGAGGCTGTTTGAGTCCAGCCTCCCAGACAGTGGTGGGAAACCTACATTCATATTCCTTCAGGTGACTCTGACCTCTTAGTTTTTCAGACTACACATTAATGGGATCATGTAACCATATTGCCAAGGCCATATTTTAACCAGTCCTCAAATGTCTTGCCTAGTCCTTGTCTAAAGAAGGAGAGAGAGACTCAGTCATCAGCAACTCAAGGGTAAATTGTTTCCTTTCTGAGAACTCATTGTTCCCACTTGCTCATGAGTCTCACAGCATAGCTGGCTATAACATTCCTGTGATTCTTACAAAGCTAAGATGGCCAATTATGTTTCACCTTCTCCAAGCAGCACAGATACTTCATCTGCTGAAACCTAGTGTGAGAATGGACTGACTGAACACATGTTCCACGGCAAATATAAAACAAAGCTGAGCAAGGTTTACCCTGTAGCCATGAATAAAAAAAATTACAAACTGCTTCTTGATGATACATTACCATTGTAAATGTTCCCTGTGACTAAAATGCATGGTGATGTTGGTAGATGAGTAGAGTACTGGTAAGCAGAGCCTCTTTATCTTAGTCAGTGTTGCCATGGTGTGCTGGAAAGATAGATCTCTACACAGATCTGGCTACAGGCTTCACTCTGCTATAATTTGGCTTTGGGACAAGTGACTTTAAACCCCTGAGTCTCAGTTTTCCATGTGTGGAGTGAAAGGAATGGACCTTTAGCAAAGTTACTGTGAACATTAATGGATATAAGTACTTGGCAGAGTACTTGGTACATAGCAGATCAATAAATGCTAATTTATTCTTTGTCTAGTATGAAGTTAGATACCACATTTCAAATGCATTGCAATATTCCGCTGGCTAAAGTCCCATGTTCCAACAGGAATTTGTTAGAAACCCGTTCTAGAAGCCAGTAATCATTATGTGTCCTGAATGATAAAGGAGCCTTTGAATGCAAAGGCTGTGGCCATCACAAAGAGCCTTTGGTGAGAGCTAGCCTTCCTTTCTGATCCCCTGTGACTGGTCACTCCCTTGTGATTCAGTTCCATTTTTCTTTGGGAAGGTTTAACATCTAGAAAATGCTTCTTTAAATTGGGCTGAAATTTTGCTTCTCTGTGCCAGGTCCCCGCTGATGGGTTCTAATTCTGTCTTTTAAGTCACCAAAAACTAAGACCATTATACTCAATGCAAAAGATGCTGCTGTGGAGGGAAGATGGAAAAGTCATTTATCTTGACTATGTCAAAATAGGCAGGACCTCATAGGACTGGCCACATCACTGCCTTAGTTAGGGTTTCTATTGCTATGATAAAACACTGTGACCAAAAGCAGCTTGAGAGGAAAGAGTTCATTTTAGCTTAAAACTCTCTGATCATATCCATCACTGAGGGAATTCAGGGCACAATTTATGCAGGTACCTGAAGGCAGGAACTGAAGCAGAGGCCATGAAGGAAAGCTGTTTACTGGTTTTCTTAGTCTGCTCTCTTATAGCATCCAGGACAACCTGCCCAGAGGTGGAACCGCTCACAACAGGTTGGGTCTCGACCTGTTAATCACTGGTTAACAAAATGCCCCACGAGCTTATTTAGTGGCTAATCTGAGCTAATCTTATGGAGGCATTTTCCCAATTGTTGTTCCCTCTCCTCAGATGTATCTAGCCTGTGTCAAGTTGACAAACAAACAAACAAAATTATCAGACATCACTCTTGTAGGGTAAAGAGATTCTGAAAGCAAGTGGATAGAGGCTGAAATGAGGTGATGAAGGTGAATTTATAAGTATTTATAATTGATGAGGGAGAACCCACACTTCCATCTTTGGAAAGAAGGAAGAACATGCTACAGTTTTGATCATTCAAGTAAACAAATGGAAGTAGTTGGGATAAATGGGAGACAGCAGTTATATTACCTAAGAGGCACTCGTCTCGCTATTCATTCACCACGTTCTGTTGCCAACTGACTGTGGAAAAAAGGGTGAGGACACGCTATTTAGAAATACTAGTTGCTACACTGCAATGTTCTAGACAAAAAGGATGTGTCTAAACCTGGTGCTGTGGCTCAGTGTTGGAGTGCTTGACTGATGGCAATGATGTGTATGGCATTTCCTCGATGAAACATAATGCCCCTGGGATTAAGAGCCTCAACCCATTTCTTAAACCTTTAACCTATTTTAGGAGCTCCTCAGGAGCTCCTCCATCTCTCCACAGCCTAATCTCCCTCCAAAGGGGCTATTGACCTGAGGGCATTTCTCTATTACTCTGCACCCTCATTCATACAAAGAGACATCTCCAGGCAGTTAATGGCCTCCAGGGGAAATGTGGTCCACTCTCTGAAGCCCTCTGCTGCCCTCCACCGGCCACACATGATGGCCAGAGTTTGCTCTTCAGTTCTGGACAAGTGCAGTTTAAAATGGATTACTATAATCACCTCTCAGGGGACTAGGTGAAATTCCACGCTGCTGAAGCAGCTCACTGCCCTGTAACATAAAGACATGATAACACAGGCCAAGTTCCTCTCTGAAGACTCTACTCAAAAAACATCCTTCATAAAGGATGCTCACCCTTCATTCCCTAAGTATGTGCTGACTGCTGTGGTTCCAAACGTGGCATGCTTGTAGAAGTATGAAAAAGAAAAAGGACTCTCAAAAATCCTCCAGTGGTCAGCCCTGAAATCATTTACATACAAGTTAACATTATGTGGACTGAGCAGGTTGCATTTATATATTTAGGAAATCTCTCTCTCTCTCTCTCTCTCTCTCTCTCTCTGTCTGACTCTAAGAAAAAGAGCCAAAGGCAATGGATTTGAGAAAAAGCAGGGAGTATATGGGAAGGGTTTGAAGGAAGACATGGCAGAGGGAAATGATATAAGTAAGTATAGTTTAATTTAAAAATATACTTCTAAGAACGCTTCCTAGTGTTCCAGGCCCAACTATGTATGACCCATGCCCAGACATCCAACTCCAGTCCAGAAGAAAAGTAGCTTATTCCCTGAGTCTAAACCCAAGCATTTCAAGAAATAAACATCTCATGCATTAACTATGTTCTTTATATGTGATGCCCTTGTTTTGAAGGCATCAAAGTTTAAAACACAGGAATTGCTTTCAATGCCTTTCATAATTGGAAAAAGAAAATTATTGAAAGAAAGGAAGTTAAGTTATCATGTGGTAAGAGCCAAGCTGTGAGGAGGTAAGAACAAAAGGCAATTAATTAGGACTGCGGTGCTAAGGAGAAGCAGGAAGAACAATCTATCTGATCATGCCACTTGTACATTTAAAAAGGAAGGAGGGAGGGAGGGAGGGACAGAGGGAGGGAGGGAGGAAGGAAGGAAGGAAGGAAGGAAGGAAGGAAGGAAGGAAGGAAGG